>JANHGB010045718.1:0-12657 GCA_026283785.1 Coracopsis vasa | reverse complement strand
GGAGCCAGGTCAAAAAGCTGCTGCTTGTCCTCTTCTGCTACCAGTCCTCTCCTCATCGGGGGAAACACCATTACTGTGGCTCCTTTGCTTCCCCAATAAAAGTGTGTTGGAATGCAACTTCTCCCTGGTCCGCTCCCGGGCATTCTGCTGCACAGTGAGCAGAAACGAATGTTTGGCCTCTGCTCCCAGAAAAAAAGAGCCAGGTCTAAAGGCTGTTGCTTGTCCTCTTCTGCTACCAGTCCTCTCCTCACAATTAGAGTCAGTGTGACTCTAGTTACTTACAGGACAGGCAAGTCATGAATTTATGGGCTGCTCAGTGGCATTTTCCAGCCTAATTGGTCTATCATACCTTTCAATCTGCTAGGAATCATAACAGATCTTTTCCAAAGGGTCCAAAGAAACCCTCCAGCTCAGAAAACATCTAGTTCACCTTTCTATACTATGCAATTTTGTTCTACTAGGTGCTAATCTGACCAGAAGGTATGCCCTACAGTTGGTGGGAGGATTCCCATCCTCTTTCTTACTGACACTGAGTTTCTGCTGAAACCATGCAGACTGGACATTTTACGGGTGCTGAAAAGTGCTGAAAAGTTACATGGGTTCCAGTGTACAGGACACAGTCACAGATGATGTTTTCATTGAGGTTTCATTGAAAATCTCAGAAGTTACCTGAGCTGCAAACGGAGACTGGGAGAAATATCATGTACACCAGTCCTGTTGCAGCAGTCATCCCTAGACCTCTGCATTCCCCCACTGCCAGAGTCAGGACGGACCTTTGGCTTGAGCCAAAGTATAGTTGCTCTTCTGCTTCTGCTGTTTGGAGACAGTGTGGGTTTGAAGAACTAACAGAGAGACAGCAATCTGAGTCCTGGCTCAGACCCTATGGTTTGCATTAGGCTGGCACAGCAGCTCTATGATTCCTCTTAAAGTCCATATCTGCAGTGACAGTGCAAAAAGGGCAAATTCCTGTCAAATTGATGCGCTGAGATCAGCTGGCACTTACCATTAAGTACACAGCTCTTAAAAAAATTGTAGTTTTTTAAGTGTTTGGTGTAACGAGACTTTTTAAGTCTTGAGTTTATATTGCCATTTGCCATCTAGAAAACTCTAGTAAGTTTATTTTGTAGAACAAGACAGTATTGGCATGCTGCTGGTTCAGTTGGAGAATACATCTTCTGTTTGCAGAGGGAGAAAATGAGGTTTGGAGACAAGCCTGTGGTGGCTCATCTTGATGAACAATTTCTAGAAATGCATTTACTTTGGTAAGTGAGATGGCTCATCAGAGCCTGGAATAGTTCAGCCCTGAGTTACAAGGTTAGGAAACCAACTGTGTAATATCTAAGTCATCAGTGAGATTCTTCTGTGGTGTTAGAGAGCTTCCCTGCTACCCAGGGAAGGATGGACAAGTCAAAACCAGGGAAATGGTCACAGCTCTGCTTAGCAAGAAATCATGTATTGAGTGGGCAACACAAGCTGCTGACAGCAGTCTGAGGTCTTGATCCTGCAGACCCACATAGAGATAGATGCTGCTCACAGAAGAACCCTACTGCCTTCTCCAGCATCCACCATTCCGTGCTTCTGTGAGACGGGAGCAGTTCAGCAGTTTAAAACCACAAATTTTATTAGCTCTAAATATCACCTCTGCAGATTGTAATTATAGCAGTGGGACAGCAATGGCAAATCCCCATGGCATTGACAGCATCTCCCAGCTCAGATCTGTGTATGTTTGAATATCCTCGGTGACCTGAAGTTGTGTGTCAGAGTAGCTCATTGTTTTATTATAAATGGTGTTTTGATATATGAGGCCATTTCTTGTACCTCTGACTCTCCAGAGGACCAACGGGGTGATGAGCTTTGGACTACTGAGTTGCTTTAGCAATTCCAATGAAAAACAAGGTTGGGACCTTTTCGTTAAAGCTGATCCAGCTCTAGTTACCATGACACCATGACAATCAACTTGTTTACTGCTTCAAGGTACAGTCTAAACATTCTTGGCATGTCATTTGCATAGCAATATCCAGAATGCTTTGTGCCACTTTACTGTTTTCGGGCTCTGCAAACGCATTGAAAGGTTTCTTTACATGTATGCTTAACTAAAGAGAAAGAAAGGAATAGAAAGGAGAAGAGAGCTTCACTTTTGGTAGCATGTTTCATATAAAGCGTAATCTAAACCTTAAAAAATTAAGCATAAGAACTGGATATATGTCCCACTGGACATATATGCATATATGGATATATGGTCTGGGGAAACAGAGGGGAGCATTTATCAAACAGAGGATTGAAAACAACCTAAGAAAACCTAGGTCTCATTCTGGCAGAGTATTTAAGCATGTGCTTGACTTTAAATGGGTGATAAAGGACAGAAAATAAAAAGACATGGAGAAGTGAAACAAGATAGATTAACAGAAGAGGAGAGAATTATCATGACAGGGGGGCCAGCTTGGCTGTGCGAGCTGGAAGAGCTGTAGATAGGTGTGCAGAGCTGGGCTTAAATCACAACAAGGGTGAACCTGAAAAAAAAACCCCAAAACAAAAAAAACCAAAAAGTCAGTTGTTAGTAGTTCTAAAAGACAAAACCCATGACTATTTTAGCTGATAAACTACACAAGCGAAAATCAACGAGGGAGAAATAGTAACCTAATGAGATATCTACACTCTCCAGCTGCTGCCTCTGGTTATTTACATGACTATTTACACTCTTAATTGAAAACTCAACTCCTCACTTGTGTATGTAACATTCATAACGAGCCCTGGTGGCTTTTCCAGCATTGCAAATTGAATACTTGCAGGCACCAGCACAGAATCTAATCCAAATATTGCTCTGCAGTGAAGCAGCATGATCAGACAGTGTGCGGTGTCCCCCTTCAAGCAAGGTAGGCTTTTGTGGGCATGGAGCGGAGCTGACCCAAGTCAGTGAAATGACAGAATTAATTGTTCCAGCACAATCTGGATGCCAGAGAGGGACTTTTCATCAGGGACTATAGTGATAGGACAAGGGGTAATGGGTTTAAACAGGGGAAATTCAGGTTAGATGTAAGGAAGAAGTTCTATACTGTGAGGGTGGTGAGGCACTGGAGCAGATTGCCCAAAGAAGTGGTAAATGCTCTGTCCCTGAGAGTGTTCAAGGCCAGGTTGGACAGAGCCTTGGGCAAAATAGTCTAGGGTGAGGTGTCCCTGTCCATGGCAGGGGGGTTGGAACTAGATGATCTTGAGGTCTTTTCCAGTCCTAACTATTCTATGATTCTGTGATTCTGTGAACCTTAAAACAGGTCTGAGACACCCTTAACAGATCAGACGTGTGCCCGTCTTCTTGTGTGTCCTCATCATCTCCTATTAACAACCACTGCAGGCGAGGAGCCCTTCTGACACTCTACCTCCCTCTGTACAGTGGCCAAGATGTGGACACCAGTAAAAAACAGCTCTGGTCTGACGGAGTCCTGCCTAGTGCAAAAGTCAGAGAGCAGACATGTTTTACCATACAATGCTCTCTGCTTAATTCTGCTCTGCCTTGTACACTGCAAAACACCCAAACACCTATATTTTGCAGTCCTAAGGATCAACTGGGATTCTTTAGTCTTTACCTGAGCATTGCCTGGAAAGGGGTTTCTTAAAAAATCAAAGGTAAGTGTGATCCAAGATATTGCATATTTTTGTAGCCTACCTAGGTCAGGATCAGTCAAGTCGAAGCAGTAAGCCCTCCACACAGGATATTTTCATCTTTTAAAGAAAGGTTGGAGCAGATGATCCCTGAGATCCCTTCCCACCTGGTATTCTATGAAAGAGCCTAAAATAATGTATTCATAGTCTGTGACTGATGTTAATACTTTTAATAATTGCAAAGCTGAGGCTGTGGAAGAGAATAGACACAGGTCTGACAGGAGCAACTGTCTTCAAGGCACATTTTGGGTCCATCCTAAGATTCTTTTGATGTGTTTTTCCAATTTGGTCTATGCAAACTGGTAATAAATATATAATAAAAATCTACTCTTTCCTATGTGTTGGAAACAAACCTGACAGAAAATGCCAAGAGGGAAAAGGGAAAATTGGGAAAGTTGTAGCAGAATGAGGAAGGGAATATAGCAAACTTAAGAATGGATTTTTTTTGTTTTTTTTCCTGTTTATATTCATCGCTATAATTTCTTTTAGTTTTTTTTTAGTTTGTTTTGTTTTGTTTTGTTTATAGTATGCATATATTAGAGTATATATTGGTTATATACAGGGTACTTCCAGAGCAGTTAGCTGCCCAGCATCAGGCAGTCACTCCTGTCTAGCTACAGCCACATTAAGCAACAGGCCCAGCCATTTGCTGTCATCATCAGTGTCAGTATCCTAGGAGATCTCCTGATCTTGCATAATTACATCCTGATAAATGGGTACTTTGTGCTCATAGCAAAAACATTTTCAAAATTAATGTAATTGAGAGATAGCTGCTGTTGATGTACCTGTCTTCAAATCATTAGGAATATCATACAAAAGCATTTTATTTAGGGTCTTTAGCTAACACCCATCTGTATTTTAAAGTAATCACATCCACAGACAAAATGATATCGTCATTACCGAATCAGATTTCATGGCCTTCCTCAGGAACTTAAGGATTAAAAATGAAGCCTTGTTATCCCAATAAATTCATAGGTAAGATTCATTCCAAGTAAACAGGATTGAAATAAACACTTGGCTGCCCCTAATGTAATGCTATTTCGAGGCAGAAACAGTCTATTTACTCCAAACACTGTTCCAGATCTATGGGGCCAGCTTAGAGCTGACACTGTGCAAACACATTAACAGTATATAAACTGAATTATGAGATTTCTAGGTTGATAATATCAGTTTTGTGGTTAAGAGCAACAACACATATAATACCTGCTACATTATTTCAACTGTAAATCTATTTGATGCAGCCTTTGTATAGAATGAAATGAGATCTAAGGATAAAAATCCAAAAAAGATATATAAAAGACAAATAGTGGAAATTAATATTATGATAACTGTAAGTACACAGGTATTTAGTGTTGAAAAGATTCTTCATTCCAAACCTTTGTTTTTTCCAAGTATGTATCATATCTCATATTCACATTTAGTGCCTGGACTGGTGAAAGAAGAGTAGCTGTGTAAATGATGGGATGAAGTGTGGGACACCCATGCTCAGCAATGCTGATGCCTGGAAAAGGGAGCCCCAAACACCAGCATCATCCTCCTTCCCAGGGTCAGGAGATCCACCTTTCCGTTGGGACACAGTCTTTAAAGTCTCAATAGCATGCAAAGAGGCTCCCTTCTGCATGTTAGGCACAAATAGTTCAACTTCAAGGTAAAAATATGGTCAAAAAAGTATGCTGGAAGATACTCAAACTCGCTTTGTGGATTTGAAAATGTGGTTCCCATCACAATCAGGAGAGACTGGGCATTTTAGATGCTAAAATGCTTAAGTAACTTTCAGAAACCTGCTGTCAAAATAGCTAGAGAAAGAAAGTTGAAAATTGGTGTGTTATGACACTCACTTTAGCAGAGGTGCCCACGCTCTTCCCACAGCAAAAATGACTTTAATTTGCCCAACCCCAGAGCCCTTGAAAATGACACTCTGAGCATTTGCAGTAATGATTTCTCACTAAATTAGAAAAATGCCCAACTAAGGAGGGATTATCTCTGCATGTGGATGTGGCATAATGACTGTCAAGTGCACTGAGAGCCCCACTGGGCTTTGCAAGGTACACAGGGTCTGCAGCAGAGGCCAGTGTGTATCGAAGAACATTAATACTGTCTTGTTGGGGGCATCCATTGTGACACTCTACTGCTGTTCAGACAAAATTATACCATACTGGGGAATTCTCTTTGCTACTTTACATATATGAGGTATCTTTTAGAGCTGAGGATTAGTCTCAAATTGCCTGGCTGACAAACCCTGTCCACAAAGGATACATGCACATGTGTGTACACACCCTCTGTAATACATGCACCCACTGAGACAGCATCACTGCAAGATCCTTTCTTGCAGCCCACAACCGCTGTGCCTGCAGTGAGGATGCGCTAGGGAATTTATCTCCTAGCTGTTTCCAGAAGCAGCCCATCAGCTTCAGCCACACAGGACAGAATGTGTTTGTTCCCCAGGTGCCTGCATGCTGCTGCCCAGGTTTTGAAGCAGGTAAGGAGCAAGCTGGGTAGGCAGTGCTACTACCCCATCATCCCTATTGCAAAGAGGAAAAACTGTCCCTGGATGCCTTCAGTCAGCCCCAAAACAGGAGCAGGAGGAGCACATTTTTGTTTATATCATGAAGGACCGAAGATATGGTGGGAATGCACAGGCAGACAAGGGTGTCAAGAGTTCCTACACAACCGCCACAATGGCACTTCAATAGCAGCACTCGAATGCCCAGTGCTACTGTTCCTCACACCCCAGTGCCAGTTGCTGCTCAACAGGCGCAGGGAGCACACATACTCGCTTCTGTGGATGCTCATTGACTTAAGTGCCAGTGCCCTGTTAAACAGGATGCCAGATTCCTTGGTAAACACGCTTTGGGTTGTTTCTGTCTGTTTTGCAATGGCTCTTCGAAACAAGTCTAGTAAATGTGGGCAGGAAGGGAGGTGAGGGCTGGAGAGTCTGCAGGGCCCTGCTGAGCCCATTAGGGTCCCCTGAACAGTCTTTCCTGTTGGAACTGGGACAGTGGGGAAGGAAGGACACACATGAAACATCACAGGGCCAAGCACCTAAGTGAGACTGACTGACTCCTGTGGCAAAGTCAGATTTTGGTCTCTCACCTGCCAAGTTCATCCTCAACAGCCATGGGAAAAGGAACCAGAAAGATGCTGCCTACAGAGTGTCCTAAGCACTAGCTTGCCCAGCCATGCTGGCTGATGTGGGAAGACACTGGGGGAGGAAGCAGGGAGGGTAAAGCCAGAGGTCTAAGTATCACAGGAGGCAGTGGATAAAGGCAGGCCACCAAGATGAGCAGCCCAAACGTTTTATCCGTGTGTTCCCAACTTGATAGAGCAGCACCTGCCTAGTGTCACCAAGCCCTTGTGTTTTCCAGATAGGGAACACAACTCAGGACAGTCACAGGAGCATGTGAGTACTGCCTTGTGCCAGTCCTGCACTGCCATGCCTCCAGCCCTCTCACCCTCCCCATCATCCTGGGGTGTCCAGAGAGGTCCATGGTGCACCGGGGTCTGCAGGGTCCTGTTTTCCACTTCCTCGCGGGATGGAGCTGTAGGGGATTGCAGATGTCCCGGCCTCACAGCAACACAAAATGCTGCAGGGACCTGGGAAGGACAGAGCGTGACACATTTGATTCACGGACAGGACTTGAGGCTGTCCCTGCAAATAGCAATTTTATCAGCTTTGCTGCACCCTCTGTGCCCGGGATCCCAAACCCACAGCTGTCCACACCGAGTTCAGCCCATGTGCAGAGCTGAGTGGACCTTCTCCAAGGCGATTTCCCGGGAGGGATGACATCTCTATTCCTGGCTCTTCCCGGTAGCCTCGATTATTTCGGAGCTGTTACGGGATGAAGTGCAGGACCCATCCCGGTGCGGGTAGGGACGGATGGCAGCCCAGGGATACAAGCACATTCCCCAGGTTGCAGGGCACGAAACCCGCTGGGCAGGCGGGACAGCTCTGCAGCCCCTGTGGAGACCCGAGGCATGGGCTCCCGGAGTAAGGACGGCTGCTGCAGGCCACTGGTGAGCGCGTCCCCGGGAGCCCGAAAGTTGCTGCACAAAGTGCGTGAGCGCGGCTTGAGCGCGGGGTCCCGGCTGTCCCCCACCCTCGGGTGGCAGATGCGGGTCCAGCTCAGCAGTCGCACCCCCCCGTTTGACACCCCTGGGTGCTGCGGAACACGCTGGCTGCTTTTTCGCCTGGGCTCTCGGCCGGGCAAGTGCGAGAAGCGGCGCGTAAAAACGAGCTCTCCGCTTCCCCGACGGAAAAGCGCTGTGGGGAGCTGCGGGGCTGGAGCGGGGCTGCCGGAGCTCTGGGGCCGTGCAGGTGGAATCCCAGCAGGGCCGGCCCCGTCACCGGGGGGTAGGCGGGAGGCCGAGTCCGTCCTTCCAGGGTAGTGGCAGCGGGCACCTGGAGAAAGGAGCGGAGCCCAGTTGCCAGCCGGAGCTTCCGCTACAGCGTACGTATAGATGTATGCAAGTGATGCACCTCTCTCCCGCAGACGTGCGAATGGGATGGGAAGGGAAAGGTGTTGAGCCAAGCCGGTCACCAGCCCGATATCTAGCATCGCGGGGAGGACCTGGAGAACCCATGGGATAGGGACAGTGACAGGGGTCCCCCGTGTCCCATACCTTTAGCACGGCCGGGAGAAAGGAGCCACCCGCGCTCGCCGGGGAGGGTGAGTCCCGGTACCGAGCTACGGCGGAGAAGAAGGGATGGAGAGTGACGGTATTCCCAGCGCCCGCCCGCGGACACCGAGCCCCTGCTTTCTATGTGAAGGGAAGGAAATAAACCACCAACGAGATTTTATTGTTGTTATTTATCATCATAATTATTATCATCGCCATCGTCGTTTCTCTGCACATAAATAAATAAATAAATATCTCCCGGGGTGGAGGGAGCGGGACGGAACGATACAACCGGCAGCGGCGAAATGGAAAACAAAACCGAGAACAATTTTGGAAAGAAAAATTTACAAAGAAAAATAAAAAGAAGAGTAAAGATAAACCCCAAAGAGCCCCCGACCCTCCCCGTTCGCCCGTTTTCGGGCCTTGATGGGCTCCCAGAAGGCGCCTAGGACAGCATCCCTTCAGGCGGTCCACACCGCCTGACGCCGCGCAGCATCCGCGCCTGCCTCGGTGCGCGGGGCGGTCTGCTAGGTGCCCCCCGGACTGCGCCTGCGGGACACAAGTGAGACAGCACTACTGGGGGACGCATGGGGTCCGAGGGAGCAGTTTATTTACAACAGGGCGCACGGACACCCGCCACCATGGACTGGGGGTCTGGAAAGGCAAGGAAGTCCTTCGCAAATTACACAATTATACAAAACGGTATAAAATCCTTCCGCTTCATGCCAGCACCGGAGCAGGCAGGACTCTCTCTCCTGCTCTCGCCACAGTTCCTGGGGAGCCGGGTGGGCGTGCGGGGGTTAAGGGGTGACTGCGAGGCCTCTGTCGTCCTTCCCCGAGGAGGATGGAGACATGCGCAAGTCCTCGTCGTCCTCCGAACACTTGGTGGTGGACAGGGATGAGCATTTGCAGCTGTGGCCGCCCCCCCCGCCCCGGGGGTTGCTGCTTTTGCCTTCTTTCTTGTGCTTGACCCGCCGGTTCTGGAACCAGATCTTCACCTGCTTCTCGGAGAGGTTCAGGTAGGTGGCGATCTCGATTCGTCGCAGCCGGGAGAGGTACATGTTGGAGGCGAACTCCCTCTCCAGCTCCAGGAGCTGTGTGCTGGTGAAGGCGGTGCGCATCCGCTTGCTGCTGGGCAGCTGGCTGGACGTGCTGTCTGCGAAGCGAAGCGGAAAGCACCGTCAGGACCAGCGGACCCGCCGCACCCTCCCAGCCACGCTGAGCACCCGCCGGTCCCCGCTGAGTCCCCTCCCGCCTGCTCCGTGGGGCTACGACCTTCCCCACCGGGGCCGGCGACCCGGCAAGCGGCTGCCAGGCTGAAGCCCGAGATCACGGAGTGCCGGGACCGCCTTCCCTGTTCCCGCTGCCTGTGTCGGAGACTTGGCGGGCAGCCGCGGGGCTTCCCCTGCGCATCCCCCGGGACACCAGCAGAGAGAGATGACGGGACTCCCCGTCCAGCCTGGGGGAGCTGGGCAGGGACCCCGCGTCCTGTGTGGTGTCGGCAGGGTCCTGCCTTCCCACATGCCCGGGATCCCATCACCTCCTGCAGAGACCACCGTTAGCATGCAGCCGTGCCCCCCTTTCCCTCCCCACTCATGCCCCCCTTACCGACGGAGATGCAGTGGAACTGCCGGGGGTCGGGCAGCGGGTAGGCGCCCTGGTAGAGCGCTGGTGCATGCCCGACGCTGACGGCGGAGACGGAGTGCTGCTGGCGGGCCAGGGGCGAATGGCAGTACTGGGAGCTGAAGGGGGGGAAGGAGGCCTTGATGAGGGGGATGGCGGGCGGCGGCGGGTGCAGCTGGGAGGCGGTAACACAGAGAGGGCACACGCAGAGCAGCCCGGCCTTGCGAGCGTGGCAGGCTCCTGCCGGCAGCCCGGGCAGCGGGTGCGAGGGGTGCACGGCGTAGGGGAAGAGCGGCGGCGGGGGGCTGCTCTCCCCCTTCTTCTCGCCCGCCTCCCGCAGCACCAGAGAGTCCACCAGGAAGGAGCGCGGCATGGCCCCGCGCAGAGCCCGCGCAGCGCCCGCGCAGCGCCGCTGGCCAACCCGAGTGGTGCTGAACGGCGCCCGCCCGCCCGCCTTAAATAGCGCCCGCGCCATGTGATGGCGACGCCGGGGCGCTCAATAGGCTTCTGTGCCTCTTCTCTTGGCATTCACGCCGCACGCTCCCTCATTATTTCCCTTGTTAACTAAATGAACTGCATAATGTACTCTATTCTTGTCGACCCCACCCACGCCGTAGCAGGCGGCCTCTCCCCTCCTCTCCCTTTGGCGGGGTTATTTTCTCATTCTCTTGCGATTTAATATTCTTTTCTTTCTCTTTATCGCTCTCCTTCGCTTTTAGCCCAGCTTTCAGCCCGCTCCCCCTTGTTTATTTTGCCGGCTGCAGCCGCGGTCTCTGCCGGCCCCGGCTTCTCCTGCCAACCCCCAAGCGCCGTTCCCACCTGTGGCACCAGGTCGACCTCCCGATCCCTCCGCTCTCTGTCTCCTCTTCGTCCCCATTACCGCGCCCGCTGCCGGCCCCAGTCCCACGTCTTTGTTCCCAGTCTGGTACTGGCAGCGGGCGCTTGTCGCTACAGCCGCCGTCGAGCGAAGCCCACGGGAGCAGCGCCTTGTCACCGCTGCTCCACCGCAGGCACATCCTCCCGGTTCCGGCGTGGACGCCGGGGTCCGGACAACAGCCGCGGAGCGCCGCAAGCAGCGCTGGTGCGCCGATGCGGGTATAGTGACCCTGGCGGCCCGTGCCGGCTGTACCCACGGCGAACGCCTAAGCGGAGGGAGAAGAGCGGCTCGGCACACTCAGCGTGGCTTTATGCCTGGTTCCTCTGCCCGGTTTTAGCAGTAACACCGGCCATCGCACCACGGGAAGGGCCCCCTGCAGCAGCAGCGGTCTCCAGTCCCTCACCGCCGCTCCCCTGCCCCTCCGCTCCGCGCAAGGGGAGTCCCCAGGTCTGCGGGGACCTACAGGGACACGGTTTGTTCCTCCCGAAAGATGAGATTTAGCTTAAATAAACCGGCGGTGCCCGGCTATCTTAGCACAGGGATCCACAAAACTTCCAGCGGGGTCCGGAGGGAATTTCTGCGCCTCCATCCGAGCTAATGCGCACTGACGCTTCTCCGCGCAGCGGCACGCCGTCCGCGCAGGAGCTGTCGGCGTTGGACTCCTCGGAGCTTGTCGATTTTGTAAATGAACGAGAAATGCTAACAAATAAGGAAAAAAAAATTATTCTGCGTATATTTTCTTCCCCGATCTTCACGTTTAATATACGCGGAAAAAAGACAAACGCATCAGCCGACTCCCGTCAAAATGTGGGGAGATTTCTCCCTACAGCAACGTGCCCGCCTCAGAAATAAATGGACTTCTTTAAAAGGGAAGGGGGAAAAAAATAAGGGAAAGGAAGGAAAAGCCTTGAAAGCAGCGCATTCCCTTGTCTCTGGTTTGTGCGAGGCTGTTCTTGCCCGCAGTCTTATTTCCCACTGAAATCTATGGAAGTTTTTCCGAGATATTGTTGATGCCCGAGCCTAGAAACGTACTTATGTGCATAATAAATAAACACAGGAAAATACAAAGCAAACAAAACCCAATGTTAGTAAAAACCCAGTCCCGCAATGATTTAGAGAGGATTCCCAAGCGCCCTTCTCCTGAAAGCGTTAACGGGGTTTAGATTCTTAATTTTTTGTTTTGTTTTTAAGGAACTGGTGATTTAAATCATTTTCCTCCGGAACCGCGCCCGAGCAGGGGAACCTCTCTCCGCTGAGAAGTGGCCGGTCACGCAGGGGGCTTCCTCCAGCCTGAGCCCGAGGGATTCCCGCTGCCCAGGGGTTGAACCTCAGGGCTCCGAGCCACAGGGAGGCAAAGGGTTAACAGCTCCTGAATGCACACCAAGCCCAAAGCTACTGGGAAAGAATATCCAAAAAAAAAATAACCAGTTTTTTTTTTTTTTTTTTTTTTTTTTTCCAGCCGCTGGACCTTATTGAATGTCATTGAAGAAAGTTTTGAATGCCAGATAAAGAGAGGCGAATTAAAGTGTGTGACAGCAGAGGATAAGCAAACACAAAGAGAACTCTGTCACACTTTGGGCAAAATCCGTGGGCTTTTTACCAAGCCTCTTCGCTATGATTGAATTAAGTAATAGGAAAACATTTTCTTTCAGTTTAGAGCTATTAGACAAAAACTTCAAAGCGAATAACACTTTTTAATGTGAAGCCCAACAATGGAATCTGTTTTGTGCTGAAATGTTTAAATGGTTTGTTGTGCAACTGGGGGCTGAAATAACCCAGACTGCAGCAAAATAGCATCCTTCAGGCCGTTTTATGAGCTCTTGAAACGAGCACAGACCTTTAATCCCAGCGCTTTAAGCCTCCCCCCCACCCCCGGTCTTTCT
>JANHGB010045716.1:5233-18427 GCA_026283785.1 Coracopsis vasa | reverse complement strand
AAGGCCAGGTTGGACACAGGGGCTTGGAGCAAGCTGCTCTAGTGGAAGGTGTCCCTGCCCATGACAGGGGGTTGGAATTGGATGATCTTAAGGTCCCATCCAACACAAACCTTTCTATGATTCTACGTAACAGATAACAAGGCACTGGTAGGAGCAGGGCACCGCAGCCTCCAGCCCTGGGGTGATGTGTACAGTCAAGCCTAAAGGCTCAATGGTGGCTTGATGCTGATGGGGTGATACCTCCTTAGTGATCAAACCTCCCTGCTATGTTCCTCCACCCTAAAATCCCCTGTGTGTTGTGTGTCCTGGCCAGTATTAACCACCCAGGCAGTGCACAGCAGGGAGCCTGCAGCAAGCTGTGGCTTATTTGCATCCAATCAAGCACACCTATGTTTAAATACCTCTAAGCAAACAAGTCCACCCAGCTCCGGCTTTGTTCTTCCTTGTGTCTTCAAGGCTGGGTTTACTGGCAGTATCCAAGGCAGTTTGTTTGCTTACAGGGCCTGGAAGGATGCCTGCTTGGTGGTATGTATGGGTAACATTGCCCTGGTAGCGCTGGTCCCATGCTACATGGTCCAGTGTGGGCTGGTGGCTTCTTCTACCGTCTTTCACCATCCTATCATGCCTAAGCCACCACCACTGCTGCATGGACCCCTCAAACCTGTGTTTGTGGCATCCCTCCTTCTGGCAGCATCAGGACGGCTGGGAGGAGGCTGCCATGGGGCGATGGGAAGGGCTGCAGCTCCTTGGTCCCAAAGCGTGGAGAGATATGGTCAGCTAAGAAGCGTATGTGGAAGTGCCGTCCAATACAGTGGACCAAGCTGCCCACTACAGCGCACTGGAAGCCACTGGGGTTGGCCATGGTGTAGGTGGCACATTCATACCATAGCTTGGCCTTGGCGCTGCAGCGGTAGACACCAATGCCTGTGCCACGGTGCAGGTCAAAGCGGTAGATGAAGCCATTGGTGCTCACCATCTCGGCTGTCCTGTTCTTGCCACCGCTGGCCGGGCTGACCCTCCAGCTGTCCGAGCGGGCAGTGTACCGCAGCAGCACATAGCGCAAGGTGCCTCCTGTCACGTAGATCTCCCCATCACACACTGTGGCCGTGTGGGCCACAGCAAAGGTATCATGGGGAAGGGGTGCGGTGAAGGTCCAGCGGTCCTGCCGGGGGTCGTAACGCTCTACTGTGTAGAGACATTCACCACCAATGGCATAGAGGTGGCCATCCAAGGCCACGAGCTTGCAGTGCGGCCGTGCTTGGTTCAAGGGGCAGATCTCCCTCCAGATGTTGGTCAGGGGGTCATAGCAGAAGACACGGTTGGAAGGTCTCTGCATCCGGCCCATGCCCTTGCAGCCCGCCACCACAAAGAGGTAGTTGAACATGCTGCACATAGCACACCCCTGGGAGACCACCTCTGGTGGCAAGTGGCAGAGGTGATGCCAGCAGTCCCCTCCATCATCATAGTAGCATAGACGGCTGGTGTGGAGGCCGGGCTCCTGCAGGTTGACATCAGCCATGACCACGCGCATCTTGCCCTTCATCCTCCGGCGCAGGATGAGGTCCCGCTCGCCGGCATTGAGGCGGCCGTAGATGGACGGTGTCCTCAGCACCTGCAGGTAGTTGTCGCTCATCACCTTATAGGCAGCTTCTTGGAGCTGGTGGAGCTTCTGCGCCTTGGCTGTGCAGAGAACCTCATAGCAGTTCCCCAGGTCCAGGTGGGTGGATGGTGGTGTTTGGTCAGCACTGGCCACCAGTTCTAGGCAGGGGCTTGCAGACCGTACATCAACTGGTGCTGTGACCCCAAACCCCTCCATGGGCAGCTGGAGGTGGGGGCTCTCTGCTATGTGGAGGATGCTGTTCTTGCGGCCAGGTGATACAGGCTCAGGAGAGGGCTCCAAGCTCCCCATAGATTCCTGAACTATGGAAGAGGTGATGGGATCCCGCATTGCCAAAGTTGGGTTTGGCTCCTGGGTTGCAAAGTTCTGCGTCTCTTCATTGACCCGCTCCGAGCTGCGGCACTGGGATGTTCCCAGAGGGATATAGGGGAAAGACCTCTTCTTTGACACCGACTGGGAGATGGATTGGGCATAGAAGTCATAGACTTTGCCTTTTAGGCCAGGGCCTGGCTGCCTGGCCCCATCCTTCACCCGCTGCTCGGTGATGAATCCCTCTTCCACCTGGATCTTTGCAACCGAGGAGAAGGAATAGGAGGTGTCTGATCCTATGCTGCTCGTCGTCATCGTTAGTGCCAGGTCTGAGGTGATGCTGAGGGTCTGGATCATCCCCCCATGCTCCTCAACCTCCTGGCTCATGCCTCCACCGGCCAAATCCTGCTCCATGCTTTGGGCAAGGCTGTCATCATCATCAGCAGTCCTGGGGGAGAGCCCTGTGCGGGGAGCAAGTGTGTCCTTCTCCCCAAAGCTGCTCAGTGTTTCAGCTGCATCCCCAGGCTCATAACAGCTCAGCTCACTTCCCAGATCACTTCCTGACTCACTTCCTGGCTCTCTTCCCATCTCACTTCCCAGCTTGCTTACCACCTCACTTCCCACCTCACTTCCCAGTTTGTTTCCTGCCTCACTTCCTGGTTTTCTTGCCAGCTCACTTGCGAGATCACTTCCAGGCTCAATTCCTGTCTCACCTCCCAGCTCACTGCCCAGCTCACTTGCCCTCCTGCCCATCCCCACTCTCTTGCCAGTCAGCCCCAGTTCAGAAACCATCTCCTCTTCCTCCTCACCCTTCGGCAGGCTCCAATCCCACTGGGAAGTCGTGCTCAGTGTCCCAGTGCCACTCACTTGTGCATCCCCACCACCCCTCCTCACCTCCTCACCAAGCACCCTCCTCCGCCGCGGTCCCACCGCATCATCCCCATCCCAATCCACATCCCGATCCCGGGCAGCATCTTCCCTGTGCTCTTCATTGGCCCGTGGGATTTTACCCCCAGCAACCAAACGGGACTTATAGAACCTGTATGCCAGCGCCAGGAGGAGCAGAGCGGAGAGGACCAGCTTGCCGGCCAGCGGCATGTCGGAATGCCAGGACTGGGTTACCTGCTGGGGCATTTTTCCATGCCGGGAATGCGGAGAAGCCGATTAATGATTGTCGAGCGAGCCCGGAGCGCGGAGCTGAAGGTCTGGGGCAAGGTGACTTTGAGCGGACAAAGCTGGCAGGAGGCTTCTGGACAAGCTTTGCATGTTTGGGATGGGCTGGGCTCCGGGGAGAAGGTGCAGCCCGGAGCTGGTGGCACAGAGCCGGCTTTATTAAGCTGGTAAACAGAGAGGCTCAGACGGAAGCAAAAGGAAGCACAAAGGGAGGAAAAGTATCCCCTGTAGCAGCCCAATGGTGCTGCCTCCTCGGTTCTTTGGCTCTTTAGAAGCAAACATGCAATGAAAGGAGAAAACAAGTCGTTTTGTCTGGGAAAGGTCCCTCATCCCTGAACGCAGGTGTTGGGAAAGGGAGGGAGCAGCAGCCCGGTGCTGGGTAGACCTTTGCTCTGACACCCAGCAGCTGCGGGTGACTAATTCAGTAGCCTTTGTTTGCGGCGTGTTAGCTAATGAAGGGTGACAGGAAATAGCCTGAAAGCTTCTGGGGTCTCTCCGAGGCCAGCGTGGAAGTGGCAGGAGAATTAAGAGCGGGTGGAAAAGGACCTGGGGGTTTGGTGTGGGGGGGAAATCCATCACTGGAGAAGAAATCAAAGCAGGAGTTAAACTGCAGCTGGTGGCAGCCACATTTAGAGACCTGCATCCGTATGGGGAGAGGGATGAACTAAGGAAAGTAAATGAAAGCATTGGGACCAGGAAGAAATCTGGGATGGGAGGGATGGGAGTTGTCATTTTGAAGTGATGCGTTGCTGCATGGGGGGTGTCCGCAGGGATTGGAGTCACTGTGGGGAAACTGAGGCACAGACAGTGCCACATTTGCTTCTTTCTCCCCCTGGAAAGATGGCAGTGATGTGCCTGGTCCTGTTCTGAATTACAAAGATGCAGGGGAATTGTTGTTCCCATCGTCCCTGAGGCAGCCAGGTCCCAGTGCTTGGTTTGCAGCAGGGGAAGGAGAGAGGAGGGAGCCTTGGGAATGGCATCCTGCTGTAACTGCTGCTAAGCGAGCTGCATTCTAAGGGATAGAATGAATTTCCTTTTCCCTAAGGGCAATGTCTTACATGCTGAGAGATACAGAAAGCAATGAGGCCCTGTGAGGCCCAATGTAGCTGGGGGTGGGCAGCTGCTCCTGTTTGCATGCAGGGACTCGCTAGCTTGGCCTTAATCCAGTGGGATTTGCCGGAGAAATGAATCCAGGTGATGCTAAAACAACTCGTTGTATGCGGTGTAGGTGTAGTGGGTCCCTGCTGCATGGGTCATGGGTATATGTGGTAGGAGATCTTGTCATGGATCTTTAATGGGGGGTCTTTAGGGTCTTTATGCATGGTCTCATGAGCTCATACATGGTGTCCACAGCCTCCCAGACCACCTCCCAGCAGCTTATCTCCACCAGTCATTGTATGAGGTCAGGCATTGCCTTTTGTGATGGGGGGAGCATCTGAAGCTCCTTGGAGCACATTCCCCACCATCACCAGCACCTGCAATGGCTGAGATGCTGAATTTCACCTCATGGCTTTGCATGGGGTGCCAAAGGGGATGGGAGTGGTTGTATATCTGCTGCTAGACTTGTTGGGGATGCCCATTAGGTGGAGGACCATGTGCTAAATAGTGTCATATCTCTATATATGTGTTTATATACGTATACAGAGAGGATGGAAAGCAAGCAGAGGGGTAACTCCTCATGCTGGGGCAGCAGTCAGGGACCCCTGTGCTCATCCCTGCTGTGAATGGACAGAGCCCACCAGTGGCTTTTAGTGGGATGTTGGGGAAATTTCCCCCTTGTATGGGTGCAGTGTAAGGAAATGCAGCAATGAAGAGGTTGGGGAAATGAGGATATTTGGATTTTGGGATGCATGCTTTGCATGAGCTTGCTCCAGGGGCCAAAGCAGCACCAGCCAAAACCTTCTCACCTGCTTCACTCCATCATCTTTGGGGTGGGGACCTAAAATCTGTCACTTTAGCATGGCCAAAACCTCATGGGAAGTGGTATCCTATCTCCCTGCAAACCCAGAGGGGCCTGGAGCTGGGCTGGAGCTGAGGTAATGGGGATGTGCATCAAGGCTGGGCATGTGTTTGGGGCTCAGTGAATTGGTGAAGGGTCTGGGCACCCAAGTGGGGCTGTGACCCCCGGGAGTCTTCATCTCTCATTGCTGCAGGTGCCTGCTTTAGCCTGCAGGTAGATCTGTAAAGATCCCTGCATTCCTAAGCTGGGAAGGATGAATTATGAATGTACTTGATGGTCCTATGAACCTGCCCATAGCAGTAACCATGCCCAGTAATGAGGCAGGGAAAGCATCGAGCAAAGCCCACTGCTGCTCCCATCAGTATTCCCAGCCCCACTGAGCTGAAGCATCCCTGATTTTGTGTCCCCCACATCCCAAAGGCTTGGGGACTTGGATGAGCCACATCCTTGAGAGAAGCAGTGCTGGGTTGCCAAAACCCTGAGTCTGGTGGATGCCAGGCTTATCCTTGTCATTTTATGGACCTTGGGAGGATGACACATGGAGCACAGGGAGAGATGAGGGTGTTTCCAGCAGGCAGCTTGCTGTGGTTGCTGTTGCCTTCACATATGGCAGGATGGGGGGACCAGAGCCTGGCTGCTGAGCCTGAGCTGTGGGAGTTGATGTTGGGAAGGAGGATCCCCATGTCTGACGTATAAACGTGTGCCTTGAGGTGAGGAGCATGAGCAGCCGCGTAGGGAGCAGGGGCTGCATCTCAGAGCAGCAGCGATGTCTCGTCACTTGTGACTCTAATTGAATGTAATTGCCTCTTCCAAACCTTGCTAAACCCTGCTCAAAGTCCCCTGGAATCAGGGACCATCGAGAACGCTGCTCCTTGGGGCTTTCCGCTGGCGTCATCCCCAAGAAGCACCATTAATGTTTCACAAGCTAATCATATCTCATAGGCAGGTTGTCAGCCATGGATCTGTCATCTCTCATCAATAATGAACCAACCTGAGCAGCTCTTTCCCCCTCCAGCCTCCTGCATTATTCACTGCCAGGTTCTCAAACAATGCGGTGTGTGGTAGGGGGGAGCCAGGGATTTAATTGATGTCTGTCATAATTACCTGTCGGAAGGTGGATGGGGATGGAGAGTGAGGGCTGGTTGGTGGTGGGTGAAGGCTGAGAGAGGGCAGGAGGTGAAGGCAGGGTCCAGCACAATGTGGATGGTTTTCTTTGGATCACTGCTTGATGGGATGGCATCTCCTTGTGTCCATCGCCTTGGGGGACTGTGGGAAAGCAGGCAGCCTCACTGCTCAAAATGAGAGGCTCCTGTGTCCCTTCCCTCATTGCTTTGGCAGCATTCCTGGGAAAAAACTAAGCATCCCACATGCCCATGGAGGGGTGGATCTGGGATGCAGGACCACAGCGCCCACTGATCTCCTCCCAGCTGCTGGATGTGAAGGTCATGATGCTCCCAAGATATCACCAAGTAGAGCTGGATGATGGTGGTACTGCCACTGTAATGCTCCTCATTTCCACGGTTCCAGGCTAAAGCCACCACATTTGCATTTAAATGGAGGTCTGGGTGTCTGTAAATCCTCATTTTTCGAAGCGAGAGGGACTAATGGTTGTTTAATCACGTTGGGATGAAGCTCACGGAGTCTCTCCAATGCAGTGAGGAGGGCGAGAAGCATCCGTGCTGTGGTGGGGGCTCTCCTGTCTGCTCGGTAGTGTGGGGGGAAACAGCATCATGCAGATTTCCCTAAAGAATGCAGATTTCCCTAAAGAATGAAGGTTCCCTTCTCACCCAGGGAGGTGCAATGGGCTGCAGCAATGAAAGCAGTCAGAGAGGGAGCAGGTTTTGGGCAGCTGGTCCAAAGGGATGCAGATGCTTGAATGCTGTTGCTTCGGGATGAAAGCAGAGCCGCTGAACCTCCTACACCGCAGCCAGCTCCAATCTGTCCCTGCATTGTTTCCAACCCAAATTGTAAACCCATGTGCTTTTGTGTATGGGAAGAGACGTGTCTGTTCCGCTCCTTTGAGGCTGGGAAATCGCTCGCAGGGAGGTTGGCAACAGAGCATGGTGGGGACTGAATCTGCTTAATAATAATTAATCATAATAGTAATAATAATGCTTAGCACTCGTACAGGGCTTTGCACAGATGAAGCACCACATGGCTGCTGACTAATCCTATAGGATTAAGAGTTCCCAGAGGAAAAGACAAGGAAGCACCCTGTCTTCAGGTTCCTCCCAATCACCATCCGCTCCCCAGGGATCCTGGCCTGGGGCTGGATGCCCTTGAGGCACCGTGGGGATGGAAAGCAGCCAGGAATATCAGGCAGGACTGGGGCAAAACCACCTGGTTTTTGTAAAGAGCCATCCTGCAGCAGGATGAATGCTGTACTGGGATGTGCCTGGTGATACAGGGCACCATGAGAATGGCCATACTGGACTGTTATGTGTTTCCATGGTGACAATTAGCCAAGAGGGATGGGGAGGGTGGAACAGACCAAATGTGGGTGCTTTAAACTCAGCTGGTGCTGGTGCTGCCCGATGGGCCACATGCTGCCCACTCATGTGTGAGTGCTGACATTTTGGGTTGGGAGCTGCCTGTCACTAGAGATTGACTGTCCAGCCCAGGACAAGTGGTGTGCGTGATGCCTGTCTTCCAGCAAAGCTGATTTGACCTGAACAAGGTCTGGATAAAGCCGGTGATCCAAGCATTTGGGCTCCCAGCACCACCGTCTGTGTGCATGCGGGCTGAGTGGGGCTCATCTCCAACATAGAATAGTTTGGAAGGGACCTTCAAAGCTCATCCCAGTCCAACCCCCTGCAATGAGCAGGGACATCTTCATCTAGGTCAGGTTACCCAGAACCACATCCAGCCTGGCCTGGAATGTCTCTGGGGATGGGGCATTCGCACCTCTCTGGGCAACCTGTGCCAGTGCTTCACCACCCTCATTGTGAAGGATTTCTTCCTCACATCCAGCCTCAATCTCCCTCCTTTAGTTTAAACCCATCACCCCTCATCCTGTCACAACAGGCCCTGGCTAGAAAGTCTCTCCCCATCTTTCTTATAGGCTCCTTTTAAGAACTGAAAGGCCACAATAAGGTTTCCTGGAGTCTTCTCCAGGCTGAACAACCCCAACTCCCTCAGCCTTTCCTCATAGGAGACGTGCTCCATCCCCCTGGTCATTTCTGTGACACTGCAGTGGGAATGGTGTAAATGGATTTTCCATGGGAAATCTGGTCCTTGTCTCATAGAGCGCACCCCTTGCAAAGCCTCTGGGTCCCCCAAGATGGTGCTGGGTACCCCAGCACAAGGCAAAACATGAAGCACAGCCTTCTACCAGGGGGAAGATTTCTCTTTTTCCTTTTAATTAAGTTGTCTGAGGAAGCCAAGACACAGACAGAAAGAGACCGAGACTGTAAAGAGTATAGAAAACCAAAAAGAGAGCATAGAATCGATTGATGGAGGTGTAAATGCTGGGTGGAGCCGTACGGAGGAAGAGGAGGAGGAGGAAGAGGCAGGCAAAGCTTCACGTTAGCTCCAGGATCACTGTTAGGGTGAGCGCCAAAACTAGTCTGAAGCCGCAGTGGCCGGTAAGTGAACCTAGGCAGGAGGAGAAAAGGGAT
The DNA here is from genome assembly GCA_026283785.1 of Coracopsis vasa. NCBI lineage: Eukaryota > Metazoa > Chordata > Aves > Psittaciformes > Psittacidae > Coracopsis > Coracopsis vasa. The sequence continues at coordinate 9,750 of JANHGB010045716.1, read as the reverse complement.
GGGAGGTTAGGGAGCCGCATCTCACTGCTTGGGTTTGAAGCAGGATGTGGTTACCACGTTTTCTGGGGGGGGATCACCCTCCTAAACCTGCTTTGGAGATTGTGTGGGGTGGGCAGCAGGTCAGGGATGCTGCAGGGAGCATCCATGGGACCCCTTTTGGTGCAAGGGCATCCCTGCTGCCAAAGGCAACGGTTTGGGTGATGCAAGGAGAGATGGCCAAGGGCTTGGGGCCATGCAAGGAGAGATGCTCTGCACGGTCCTTCACTCCCTGGGGTGTTTTGGGTCGAAATACCAATGTCCCCACCACTCACCATTGGAGTCCTCTGTTCCTCTGGGAATATTTGGGTTTTCTAATGGGAAAGAAATAGCAGAGAGAGAATTTTATTGTGTGTGTGAGGGGGAAATGATTGAGGATTCATGGAGGGATGGGGAGACCCCGTTTGCTGCCCTACCGAAAACGATGAGCCGGGTGTGGGTGTCGGTGGAGCCCAGGGGGTTCTGGGCAGTGCAGCGGTACATGGAGCCATTGAGCTCGGCTGGAACCCGCTCCAGCACCAGCTCCTTGCCGTCGTGCTCGGCGCTGCCGTCGAGGAGCCGGCTTCCCACCCGTGTCCAGGTGAAGAGGGGCTCAGGGAAGACTTCATTCTGCAGGGAGATGGGTGTAAGGAGTGAGCAAACCCTGTTGTATGCCTGGAGCAAGGATGGGGTCCAGCTGAAATGCAACCCAAGGCCACCAAGCCAACCCCATAAAGTGCTGGTGTGGATGTAAAGCTGTCCATTGGCATGGCATTGTCTCCATGGCAATGGGGATGGATGAATGGGGATGCTGACCTGGAAGCCCTGCACCAAGATCCTCACGGTGTCTCCGACACGGGCTCTCGTTGGGGTCATGGTGATCTTTGGGCCCTTCGGAGCAACTGCAAAGGAAGGGGACAAGAAGGGACATCAGCTGAGCACAGCATTCCCAGTGCTGGTGGGTGCCCTTGGCTGGGGTTAACGATGGTTTGATGAATGATTGTGGTGAGGGGTGGCATGGCCTATGCCAGCCCAGGGCGGGCTGGTGGCTTGGTGATTGATAGACAGGCTGGTGGATGTCCAAATGACTGATAGACAGGTAGGCAAGGACCCTGCAGGAGGATGAATGGGAAGACTGAGATTGATAGATGACTGCAATGGGATGCATTGATGGTGAAGGACACATTTCCTAATCATGCTTTTCTCTGCTCAGAAACAGGAGTCAAGAGGGGTCAGGTTGGGTTGAAGCCATGGAGATGGACACCTCAGGAAAGCATCCTCAGGACAAGGCGGCCTCGGTGAGTCCTGAACAAGTGCTGTCAGCATGGGAGATGGCCACAAAGCCTTGCTGGCACCAAGTGCCAAGCACAGCCCTGCACAAAAGAGGGGATCCCAGCTGGGTCAGGGTGGGATGGGACAGCACCAGGAGCTGCCTGGTCTTTGCATGGAAGGAGCATTTTGCAGGCTCAAAGGGGAAAACGGGCAGGAAGGAGGCTGTGGTTTGCTAAGAGCGTGTACCTCATCCTTTGTATCTTCAAGCACTGCTGTGGATGGGACAGGCTGAGCCTGAGCATCACCCCAGCAGCACACAAAGGGACAAACAGCCACTAGAAAACACATCAGTCTGTGGTGGTGGACACTGGCCCTTAGAAAGGGCATCCATGGTCCACAGTGCTCTGCATGGACACACACCAGAGACCACGGTTGTGCACCTGGACTGCAGTACCCATGCAGGATCCATCCTTCCAGTGTTGGAGCAGGGGGGATGGGCTGCAGATGCTGCACCATGCTATGGTTTGTACCAAAAGACAGCTTTCTGTACCAAGTTTCTGGCTTGTCTTGGTTTCAATGTGGCTTTTACTGAGAATACATAGAGTGTTTATATACTATGTATATAGAGAGAGGGGTTTAATGGGAGATCTGCTGTGAGGTTGCCCAAAACCTGGGTGTAGATGGTGACAGTGGGGTGCCCAATGAAGTGCCCAGGCTGGAGGCATCTTAGGGCATGGGGAGGGCTGTGGATCTTGGGGGCAGTTTGGGGTGAGCTTTGCTATTACAGGTATTTGAGCTACTGGGGAAGAATCAGCAAGCCATCAAGGTCGTATGCTGGGAGAGATCTTTAATGCTCTGTGGGGATGAAGAGATTAATGCAGGGCCCTCTATTATCAAGGGAGCTGCTGCTCCTCCCTGCTGAATGCCAACCCCTCCCTGACCTCCTCATTGGCACCGACCTCCCACTAATGGAGATGGGTGATGAGCTGAAGAGACAGAGCACCAGCAAAGAGAGGCTTGTGCCCATTGAAGCCTGTGCCAAGGATGGGTGGGAAGCCAGCAGGGTGAAGCTCTCCAGGAGGTGGTGCATCTCTGCTCATGCAGTGAGCCAAGTGCCCTACTTGGCCAAGACAAAGCCCACTCTTCCTCACCCAGCTCAAGGGGAGGAAGGCTGGAGCAGCCTGTTCAGGAGGGTACCCTGGAGCTTGGCAACCCCAGTGGAGAGCATTCCCAACAGGGAGGCCCTGGCATCAACCCCACTACCCTATCACAGATGGGGCCTCAGCAGCCCCACAGGCTCCCCACATGCAGGGGCCATCCCCAGCAATCCCCATGGGATGAGCTGGGTGGTGATGGCCAATAAGGGTCATGGCATGTCCTCAGGTCTCTTGGGACTGGGTATTGATGGATGGAGGTGACATCACTATGGGATGAAGGTGTCCCCCCACAACATGACCCCAGCCCAGAGGAGCTCCTTCATCCCTGACTTCCCTCAAAACCAGCCCCTCCTTGTCCCCCCCTGCCCTGGTCCTATGCCTCCCCCCTATATGCAAACACCCATTCCCTTCTCACCAAGGGGGCTTCATGCATCACAGACCACTCCCCTCCAAAATCTAGGGCTGTGTCCACATTACCCCTTGCCATTGACATCACTGCCTTGCTCTGATACCCCAGGAACCTCTATTCCCTTCTACCAGCCCCACACATCCCCCCAAACCCCCACTGCCTGCATCTGGAGCTCCTTCCCCAGCCCTATGTCAACACAGCAAACCCCACCCTATAGAATCAGCTCTTGCTCCTCGTTATGGGGCACCCTGAAGCTATGAGGACTTGGGGGGGCAGCATCCCCATTAGCTTCTTTCTTTCCCTTCCCATTCACAAGGGTCTCTGCACCCTAAAGACCCCAGGCCACCCCCCTACTCATCCCTAACGGGAGAGGGGATGAGCCCTAACTCATCCCCTCTCCTGCCCCACACATCCCTCCGCTACAACACACAGCAAACCCTTTCTCATGCCTGATGGACCTGCATTCCTCCTCTTGTGACGCCTTGGCATCACCACCTCCGACCATCATGCAGCCCTATGTGGCACCTTATTTTGGCCTGCGGGTGCATGAAGCCCCCCAAAAGAAAATAGAAAGAGCAATAAAAAGAGGAGAAAAAGTACAAAAACGGTTCAAAAAGTGTGAAAATCCTCAAGAAACAGCCCCACGAAGCCACCAGGGACTGCATGGACCTTACCAAGCGTCACCTCGGACTGCATGGGCATGGAGAGCGCTGGGTGCTTCACCTCACAGCTGAAGAGCGCCTCATTGTCGATTTGGGGGTTGAGGGTCCAGGTGAGGGTGGCCCGCGCCTCCACCGTCCCATCACTGACGGGGGCATGCGTGTGGCGGAAGTAGTAGATGGGCTCTGCCACGTGCACCCAGCGAGGGAATTCCCGGCTCACCACGGTCTCGGGAATGGTTTCGGTGACGGGATCCCGCTCGGCTGCCAGCCCCCTCGGGGGGTCCAATGTGGCCGGGGCTTGCCCAGCTCCCACCTCGCCTTCATCCGTCAGGGATTTTGGCACCTTGGTGTCATCCAAGTCACGGTGAAGGAGGTTGCGCGGTGCCCAGTTCCCGGTGCCGACCGGCGGCTCCGGCAGCGGCGTGGCCTCGATGGGTTCCCCGTCCCTCTTGAAGTACACCTGCAAGGGGACAAAAGGGACAGTGAGACCAGTGGGGATCGTCACCACCCTGGACATCCCCACATCCCACCCACTCGGGTGGCTTTGCATGGAGCTGCTTCCCAAGGTCCCCATGGGAAGATGCTGCAGGGTGGGATTGGGGTAGCAGGCAGCTATCTGCCTTATTTTGCCTCCAAAAGCAGCACATATACGGGATCTATTTTTAACATATATATATATGTATACACACGTGTTTGCTTCACATATACATATGGAAGATAAACCCTGGGGGGCTCACCAGCGGGGCGGGTTTGCCACCAGAGACCACACACACCAGGGTGAAGTTCTGTGCCTGGTAGCGGCTGAAGGGGGCTGGTGTGTCAGCGGCCAGCACCGAGATGGACGTTGGAGGAGCTGCCAGGGAGCAGAGCAGGGGCGTTAGTGTGATGGCCTCAACACCCACCCATCTCCATCCTCATCTCCATCCTAGTCCTCATCTCCACCTCCATAGAATCCCAGACTGGTTTGGGTTGAAGGGACCTCAAAGCTCATCCAGTTCCAAC
>JANHGB010045714.1:11407-23419 GCA_026283785.1 Coracopsis vasa | reverse complement strand
TCTCTTCTCCAGACTGAACCCCCCAGGTCCCTCAGCCATTCCCCATCACACTTGTGCTCCAGGCCCTGCACCAGCTCCAGTGCCCTTCTCTGGCCCTGTTCCAGCACCATCACTGAGGTTGATTTGGTGCTCTCTACACATGAGGTTTGGGGCATGCAGGGTGCTGAGTTTGGAGGAGAGACCCTGGCCTGAAACCAGCATGGAACCCGACAGGATCTGTTTGCTATAGCTGCAGTCTCAGGTATATGCTGGGACATGAACGCTGCTTGCCTTGCCCTTGTCCTTTGGGATCAGTCAGTGGCAGGGGTGCGAACGTGACAGGAGGATGTGGCTTGGACTTCGCTCTGCTGGTTTCCTCTTCCCCAGATCTGCTGCTGCCTCTCCCAGTAGACAGGTCGGCTTGGGTTTGGCCTGGGATGGTTCTGTGCTCTTCAGGCTGCTGGTTCAGGGCTGGACAGTGTGGCTTATGCTGGGTCTTGGGCCATTTAGACCATGAAAAAGAGGAAGAGGTGTATTTGATTACAAGGCAAAAGCATTTCAGAAAGTACTGTGGGTGTTCAGGAGGCAGTCTCCTGGAAAGCAGGAAATGAGAGCCTGGAGCCAGGCTGGAGCTTGTTGCTCTGAGTAACAGTTTCAGGAGCCAAGGTGGGCAAAGGGTGTCACCATGTCCTGTCCCAAGCACTGCTGCTGAGGGAGGAGGGCTCTGGAAATGGTCTCATGCCAAAAGAAATAACCCAGAGGAATGGGAGGAAGGATAATGGCATCAGTAGAATGGCAGGAGAGCTTTGGTGCTTTCTTGTTGAAGGCAGCGGATGCCTTCAGCAGCGGCTGTGTGAGCTGGGGCGCAGGGAGGAGGCAGCTCTGTCCCTGGGGACATTACTTCGTGCTTTGGCAATAGAGCTGAGATCCCAGTAACCCTGAGTGAGGGGGGGGTTGGGTCGTGGATAATGACTGTCTCCTCTCTCTCTTTTCCTAGTCATGGGACATCTTCTTTCGCAACGCCAATGCTGGAGCTGCTCCAGGCACTGCTTACCAAAGCCCCCCTCCACTCAGTACCAGCCTTTCCACACTGACCCAGGCCCAGTTTCTGGGTCAGGCACAGCCCAACGTAGATAAACTGGTGGAGGATCATCTTGCAGTACAGTCTCTCATCAGGGCTTATCAGGTAAGGAGGCTGTGTGAGGAGGAGCCTGCCCTGTATATAGGGGCATGCAGTGGCAGAGGTGGTCTGGGTTAGTGCAGATGATGCATGTGTTTGGCATGGAGAGCATGCTGGATGCCTGCTGGGCTGCCTGGGTTTTAAGAGGAGTTGCTGATTTGTCTGGGCAGAAGCTTAGCTGGGGCTTTGCTGGACAATAGGAATATTAAAGCTATTGTCACCCAAAGAGAGCAACTAGGATGCAGGGAATGGGTGGTGTTGGTGGTTTGCTGGCTTCTGGAATGATGCTCCTGTGCTATGGCTCCTGCCATGCTCAGCAGTGGTGTGAGACACCCATCCTGCTTCCCCTGTGTTGCTGAAAGAACTTCTGAGATCCTAAAATAAAAGTTCAGGAAACATCTCCTTGTAATTTGCAACCTGGAGGAGAGCTGTGGTGCTGCTGGGCTGCAACTCAGACTGATGCTGCTGAAGTCAGCCTTTTGGGAGACACAAGTTTCAAGCAGGAAGGAAACATCTTCCGACTAGGGGATGGCCAGCAAGTGTTTTAACTCGAGAGAACATTTAAATGTATTTCTTCATTTAAAAGTGTGATCCTTTCACCTCTGGTTACACTCCAGTTTGTCAAGTGTGGGATCTCTCACTGGGGCTTTGACAAGAAGTGAACAAACCCAGGTGCTGTGGAGGAGCGACCTGTTCCTGCGAATTAGCATCTGCTGCAGGTCCTGTTCCTGCTCAGATATGAGGAAATCCAGCGCACAGGGCCACAGGTTAAGGCAAGAACTGCAGCACTGGACAAGTCCAGAGGTCTGCCCAGGCTTGGCCATACTCTCCAGTTTGAAGGTGCCCGTGCCCTGCCTACCTCTGGAGCTGAGGAGCTGACGTCAGTGCTGGAACACTGCCTGCTTTTCCATAAGGAGGGACCTGTTTGTGACAACCTGCGTCTTTCCTTGTGACTGGTTCCATGGGAGGTGACCCTGCCAGCTCGCTCCAGCTCGGGTGGATCCTGGTGACCTGTTTCTAGAGGCCGCGCAGCTCTCACTGGTGGAATAAGCGAGCAGATGCCAAGTTCAAACAACTGGAAGCAGCAGCTCCATGTCAGCACTTTGAACGCAAAACCTGTAACCATTTCTGCATTCCCATCACTTCCTCAGTCTCTTCAGTGGCAGCACTGGGACATGATTGCTCTTGGATGTATTTTTCTAAGCTCTCTTCAGTGAGAAATGCAGCTCCTTTCCTACCCCGGTATCACTGTGGTCGCCCCAGTGGGTGCAGTGGGGAAGGTCAGTGCAGTGTATGGAGGTATGAAAGAGTAGGAAGGCAGGAAGAAGTGCTACCTGTGATGGGGAACATACTTAAAACAGCAGGCAATTACTTCTTGAATGGATGAGCTGGATCCATCCTCTCCATGCTGGCTGCAGCCAGGTCTCCTGTTTGGGTCATTGGAGGGTACAGTTTCTTTTTCTTCCTTTGTTGGCCAGTGTACCTGAGAAAACCATTCCTGTTACTCTTCCTTAGCCAAATTCAGCTCCAGCTGCTCCTTGGTTTTCCTGAATCAGTCCCTGCCCTCTCAGGCCATATCCCTGTAATCTCCCCAAGATGCGTATCGCTGCCTCCACTGCCTGTGCATCTTCCTGTTGGGTTTTACTTTGTCTCAGAGGTCTTGACTTCACTTAGCTGGCCTCCTGCCTCCCCTGGCCAACTTCTTGCATGTCAGGACTGGGAGCTCTTGCACCCTAGAGAACTATGTCACTCACCCCTTTGCCTCTGAGGGCACTGTCCCAAGGGATACCAAGCACTAGCACCCGAAACAGCCAAAAGTTTGCCTTCCTGAGGTTTAGGGTCCTGACTCTACCTGTCCTATACCCCCCAAGATTGAGAGTTCCACCAGGATGGGATTGCTGCAGCCTGGGCTACCCCCAGTTTTGCTCACTAATGCAGAACAACTTATTGGAGAGGTCAACAAGTCCAGCATTGCCTCTGCCCTGGTCAGATTCTCCAGCATCTCTACTAAGAAATTGTCTTCAGCCCTCTCCAGTAGTTTCCTGGATTGCTTTTCTGTCAGCTGTGTGGGTGGTTGAAGTCCCCAGTCTGGGTCAGAGCCTGCAAGCGTGATGCTTCCTGCAGGTATCTGCTGTGTTCTTGTTTTGGGTTGGGGACTAAGATGTTTGCGTTGCATGTGGAGAATAACAACCAGCATGGCTCCTAGGGGGGAAAAGACCTTCTCTTTGCCTTCACACCAATCTGAGGATTTGTTGTGCACCTGCAAACTGCTGAGTCGACCTCAGAGCCACTGGGTACCCCGAGCTCAAAGCTCTTTGCTGGATAAAGTGCCCCCTTGGTCCTGGTGAGAGCATCCTGGCCATGGGAAACAATGCGCTGAGCATGTGTCCTGCCAACTGCAAGGTGATGGGCCAGCCCCATGCTTTGTTGCAAGACAGACAAGCAAACAGTTCTCAGACAAAGCTGGCCTAGAAGAAGAGCTTCCCTTGTGGCCAGCAGTGCTCAGGGGCACGTTGTCATCTGGCCCTGCAGGGAGCAGGGCAGGGGATTGGTGCTTTCTTAGCAGTTTGCCATAATGCTGATGGCTGGTTTCACGCTCTGGCTGGTAAACCCACAAAAATCCTTTCCTAAAACCCTGTGGGAATACTCTGGATAGGAATGCCTCTGTGGTAAAGAAAGTCAGATCAGTATGCATGGTTTGTACTAGAGGTTTAGTAATCCCCTTGTATACAAGTGCTTATTCTAAATGGCAACAGGGTTGATGGCTGGAAGCATCGTTCCCACAGCGTAAGGGCAGCACCACAACCAGCACCACGGCAGTCGTGTTTCCTGTCCTGCTCCCAGCTGAGCTGAGCCTGAAGCTTCCAGAGCAGGAGCTGTCAAGAAATAAGCTGTGGCACGCCAACTGGAGAGGGCTGCTGCCGAGATAAATGGAGTTTACCCAGCGAGATGCGCTGAGGTCCATCTGTGGGTACTCTCTCTTGTGAAAGGAAAAGTAAAACTCCTCGTTACCTCTGTGGCTCCTGATGTGAATTCTGACCCAGGTGGTGACTCCTGGCCTGGCTGCTGTCACCAGGAGCCATCGAGGCTGTCCTGCTGCCAGGGCAATTTGGTATTTCCACACCTGCCACTTCCCAGAAGAGTGCTCCTGATCCTGCTGTAGAGTCCTCTCTCCAAAAGGATGCTGTGAGCTGCTGGCTTCTAGCAGCACAAACAGGCACATGTGCTTCAGGCGCCTTTCTGGAGCTACTGCTGCTGGTGGCAATGCTGGTTTCCTCTGCCATGTTGGCAAGAGAGCACCTAGATCTGCCAAAATCTGGAAAACGGACTCTGCAGTTGCTATGATGCTCAGGAAGAAACCATTGGTGTGGAGTTACTGCATCTGTAGAGAGGAGGTGCTCAGATTGGACACAGGAAAAGTGGTGGGAGACCCTTGGACCTCAGTTCTGGAAGGTTTCTGCTGTGGAGGAGAATGCCTTCCCCATGGCTTCAGGCAAAGCAGAGCAGTCCTTGAAGCTGGTGGTACTCACACCTATGTGCTGCCATTGAAAGTAAACCAAACTTCTCCAGGCTTTAGTTGCAGCCAGAAATTGGGGTGGCTCTGCAGGAAATGTAGAGGGAAACTGCATGCCTTTTATTTTTATTTTAAGGAATGTTTCTGCAATTAACATGTGTTAATGACTAATCTGTGTTGTTGCTTCCAGGTCAGGGGTCATCACATTGCAAAGCTTGATCCTCTTGGCATTAGTTGTGTAAATTTTGATGATGCGCCAGTAACTGTTTCTTCAAACGTTGGTGAGAATTACTCTGCAAATTTGTTCTAATGTAATTTAACTTTTTTACCCCTCCCCTCTTTTGTTTTTCTCCCTTTCCCCTCTCCTTCTTGGTATCTGTTCTCCTTTCCATTCCTGGCTCATTTCATAGATTCGAGGGCATCATGTAGCACAACTCGACCCACTGGGCATCTTGGATGCAGATCTGGACTCCTCCCTTCCAGCCGATATTATCACATCCACAGACAAATTGGGTGAGGGCTTTGAGAGCAGTTAGTGCTGCATTGCTTGAGCTCCTCTCTCTTTCATAGCTTTGTAGGTAGATTGCTTCATCAGTAAGGGGGGAAAGGTCTTAAGTTTCCTTCGTAATGATCACTCTAAATTTATAGTCAACCGGCTGCTGCGGAGCAGTTCTGCCCCCATCCGGCCGCCCTGGCAAACTGGTCCTGTGCCAAAACGCTATTGCTCGGCTCATGTTCCTCCTCCAGTGGGTGCCAATTAACTGTCACTGAACTCATTCCTCCAGGAGTGGAAGCCATTGCATCCTCTGGAAATGCAAAACAGAGAGGCTTTGTGCTGGTGAGAGGTGGAGGTCTGTTCCCTCAGCTCCTTGCTGCTCTTGGGGTCCCCGAGAGCCAGGGGAATGGCCTGGCTTTGTTTCACTGGGGCTGAGAAGCGCCTCTTGGTGTGCCCCTGTGGTGATGCCTTGCCCTCCTTCACTCCTAGCTTGCCACAGCATCTGTAAATCCTGCAATTGCCCCCTTTTTCCAAGACTGAGCCCTGCCAGTGATCATAACAAGGAAGCTTTGGGATGCATTCCCATCCAAGTAGAGAGGTGGAGATCCCGATGCCTTTGAGCGAAAGATGCATGAGTGTTGCACAGAAACGTGTGTGGTGCCTATGATTTGGGATCCTAATCTGGAAGTGCTTAAACTTGGCGCCTCTCAACGTGCTTTACACTTGATCTCTGTAGTACGCTGCCATTCTTTTAGCTAGAGCGAGGTTGTGGCGCTGAGCTCTGTCACCTTGCTGGTGCTTTCCAAGGGTCGTCACCCTGGCACTACAAGCGCTCGAGAGGCATGCTTCTAACTTAGAGTAGAGCAGCAGTAATGACTACTAACCTCGCACAACTGAAACAGCCGATCAGAGCGCACGGTGCATGTAAACCACCTTGATTCCTTGTTCAGCTGCCAGCACAGGGACACCAGCCCTGGACCTGCTGGACCTTCCTGCAGGATTACATTACTGCAAGTGGGAGGCAAAAAGTAGGTTTTGGTTGTCCCAGCTTGCTGGATGATGGGGAAGCTGCTTCATCCCGAGGTCTGGATTTCTGACGTGCTTGTCCGGAGGACCAAGCTCTGGCTGCGCCCCAGGAGCCGGCTGGCTCTGAGTTGGAGCAAGCCCTATGCCTGTGAGATTTTGATTGGAAGAGGGGGAGAGATGATGGCCATGAACTCAGATGCTGGAGAGGGCACAAGTACTTGTAGTTGGCACTGCAGGGGGAGCAGGGAGATGTTTGTAGGTGACTTTGAAGCTGTTCCCAGTGGCTGGTCAGAGGAAAGAGTGAGGAGGCTCTTTTCTAGTTCATGGGTTTTGGCCTGTGCATTGGGTGCTACAGTCCTTCTGAAGCAGAGCAGTAGAGGAGAGCTCTGAAGCCCTGTGCCTGGTGGACATGTTTTCCTTTTGAGAGGAGGGTCTGCATGAAACCCAGAGCTGGACAGCTGCAGGTTGTTGCAGCAACTTCTCCCTCATGAGAAAAGAGACCCCCAGGGTGGTCTCAGGAGAGTGCAGTAGAAGGGGAGAATCCCTTTCCTCGACCTGCTGCTCACGCTCTGGGGATGCAGCCCAGCACACGGTGGGGTTCTGGGCTGCAAGTGCACATTGGCAGCTCATGTCCAATTTGTCACCCACCAGCATCTCCAGGTCCTTCTCTGCAAGGCTGGTCTCCCATCCATCCATCCATCCATCCATCCATCCATCCATCCATCCCCCAGTCTATGATGGGACTGGGGATTGCCCCAACCCTTGCACTTAGCCTTGTTGGACTTCATAAGGGCCATGGACTTCAACAGGGGCCCACTCCTCCAGCCTGTCCTGGTCCTATGAGAGGCATCCCTTCCCTCTAGTGTATTAACTGCACCACTCAGCTTGGTGTCACCTGCAGCCTGGCTGAGGTGCTCTCAGTCCCACTGTCCATGCCATTGATGAAGATATTAAACTGCATTGGTCCCATTACGGACCCTTGAGGGACACTACTCCTTACTGCTTTCCACTTAGATGTTGAACTTACGGGGCTGCTTCAATAGGGAAAGTCACTTCACAGGACTTTTCCTTCTGCTTTGTCCCTGTGGTTCCTCTGAAGCAGGGTGTGCTCCAGCAGCATCTTTGCTTCAGAAGAAGAAGAGCCCAGGGGCCCAAAGCAACCCAAGTGCAGGTCCTCCAGCACAGCCCCAGCTGCAGAGCTGGGCTCAAGCATCATTGCACCTGGAACGGGATCTGGGTGAAGTGGAATGAGCTCCATTTTTCCTGCTCCCCCAGGGCGAGTGGTCATGAGACCAGCAGCGTGACCCAGCCCAGCTCACTGGAGTGGGAAGTGTTCAGGCATGGCCTGTGTGTAGGGTCGGCTGGAAGAGAATCTCAGCCTGTGATCAATGTGTCTGAGCCAGGCATTAAGTTTAATTCCCGTTTCTTTGTGGCTTCCATACTAACATGTCTGTCACTGCTGTTCCTGGTGTTGATTTAATTACCAGGAATTCATGAATTCATAGGAAATAATGAGCCCTGGGAGCAAGCTGTGCTGGTATCAGTCTCTAGCTCATGCTGGGGTTGTGTCCTGTGGTAAGACCCCATACTCAGATGGCTGCGTCTATTCAAAGGAGGCTTTATTATCTTGCTGTGAGTATGATTTATACTGAGTAGACTTTCCCCTGGTATCCTTATCTTTGAAAACTTCAACTGATCAATCTTAAAACACAATTTGGCAAACATAGCTTGCAACCAGTGCTCAGCAGGAGGGGAGGAAAGCGGTGCTGGTGCAGAGTGTGGGCACAGCTCCAGCGAGCCTAACATTGGGTGTTGCTGGCGTGTGGCAGAGAAAGCCGTTTTCTAGCAGATCCTTCTGGCTGTTTTTTCCTTTGAAAGAGTATTTCTTAACACTTGACAGAGCAGTTAATAACAGGAGTGGTTTTGAAACTTGGAAATAATCTTGTTTCTAAGCAATGAAATCCTTAAAGGTCAGCTTTTGTGGTGTGAGCTCTGCTGCCAACAGCCTAAACCATGGCCAGGCAGTGCTGTAATTCAAAGGAGTTGCATGATTAATCTCAGAAATTGATCGTTCTTCTCAATTGCCTTTTGTTTAGCAACTGGTTTGTGTCTGGTTTGGAAGCTCTGTTTGGATTTAGGAGTGAGCTTTGGGGAAAATGTAAGGGAGACGAAAAGAAAGGTGGACTGGGGTACCCGGCCTGAGGAATGGTGGGGCTGGAGCCACCAAATTGCTCTTTCTCTTGTCTTTTCTGTTTAAAAACCAAAGTAATCTCATCCTGGTCTTCTGCAGCTGATCTGGCATGGTAAGTGGTGCGAAACAAGGATGAGATGACTGCAGGAACTTGATGTGACCTGTCCAGGGAAATAACACCTTACCATGCTGAAATGCAGGTGGTGCTTGGAAAGCGGTGTGTGTCTGAGTGTCCGTCCATGGAAGGCAGCTGCTCCTGCCTCTTGCCCAGGGGGACTGATGGAAATTGTCCTCTAGCTTGGGAGACGCCAGTCAAGCCCCTGCAGGAGCTTTTCTGGGAGTGCTGCCATCTCCCCTGACCAGCCTTGTGACCTTGCTTACCAAAGGTCTCACCTGAACATCAAATTTTTCCCTCCAACCAAAGGAGGAGTGTGTCCAGAGCCCTTCATGTAACCCGGGTGAGACTGAGGCGCTTGGGTCACCTATGCAGCTCTGCAGATGACACACTCAAGAAACACAGTGTGGTGTGTGCCTGCCTCCTGTGCCGCTGGTCTTCCTCCTGAACACCCTGATCCCCTTCCTGATCCAGGGATCCAAGGAGGCAGCAGAACTTCCTTGGGGTGACCTTGAAATCCTCCTTGGAGCAGATGCTGGTGGGAGGCAGCCACTGCGCTGCAGAAGATGATGCTCCCCTGGGTGCAGCTTGGCAGAAGGATGTCTTGATGGTAGGAGGTGGAGATGCTGTGATGGGCAGGAGGAGAGGAGATCTCAAACCATGCAGCTCAACTGCGCCCCAGTATCTGATGCCCCCTTTTCCCTCCCTGCTCCTCCCTCCTCTTGCCAGACTTTCCGCAGGGATTTCTTCTTCCGCCTAGTGCATAGTCATCCTCATCCCAACCTTTTGCCTCTCTTGGTTTTTGACTGTATTTGAAACACTGTAATTTGTTGACTTGTGCTTTCCATTACTAGTTTTCACAGTTCTAGGTTTTTTTACTAACTTTGACTGCGTCTCTCTATCTTCTCCCTTTCTGCACCCCCTCCCTGCCCACCCCAGACCTCGCAGTGTTCAAGGAGCGGCTGAGAGTGTTAACAGTAGGAGGTATGCAATTAATGAGCCTTTAACCCTCTGGAGTGCAGGACTCTCTTTGAATAGGTTATTCTGGGCATGAACCAAGCCAGTGACCGGACCCCTCCTGTCTCGCACCACTCTTGAGTTTTGGAATGTGTTTATTGTTCATTTGTCCCGCTACAAGTCATGATGTAGGTGCTTGGTTAGTGATGCTTCACCTGTAGAGACCCCCGATAGAGCCCCTCACTGGCCTTCCCCATGCTGTGTTTGCATGCCTGGCTTGCTAGAGCACACATTTTGGTGTGTCCCGATCCTTCCCCCCATGTGATGGTATTACTGCTTATAAATACTGAGCGCTGTCAAGAAAGCTGTCAGGCTGCAGTAAAGCAGAAGCAGAGATGCTCAGAGCCCTGAAAACTCCTTGTAAAATCTGATACTCCCCAAAGCGTGCCTGAGTCTTCAGACTGGCATGGCAGAGGCAGCTGAAGCCCTGTGCTGTGGCGCTGGGAGCCACAGCAAATTCCTGAGGCTTCCCTGACACCTCCAGCCAAGCAGTTTACCTGGGATGCGCCGTACTAATGCTGCCTCTCTCCAGGACTTGCTGGGGTTGGAACTGCAGAGAAGTCCTGGAGACATGAGGCCAATCACTCAGCTCCTGCCGCTGCAGTTCAGTGCTCCCAGGCACGGCTCCAGAGTTGAGCTCCCCAGGGCGTGCTTTAATCCTTTCCCCTGTGACTAGCAGCGTGCAGGAGGGTGATACTGGGTGAAGGATGGATGGACAGCAGCAGGAACCAGGGAAACCTCTGCTCCAGGCTTGCTGTGGGTGTTCCCAGGCTCCAGCAAGCACTGTCCTCGAGGCTGCACAGGGACAAGACATGGACAGCTCCATCTCCAGCTCATCCTCCATTTTTGACCAGAGAGCAAGGGATAGAGTCTTTTAAGATTAAGTTCCAGGAGGGACAGCTCTGGAGGGGCCAGGTTTTGCATCCCTTTGCCCAGAGGAAGGTGGGTTATGGGGCCCTGTGGTGTTTAGGGGCTGGTATCTCCTGTACTCTCCCATAAAGAGACCCCAGCTGGGGCATTTGGCTGGTTTGGGGGAGCTGGAGGAGCAGCGGTAGCTGCCTCCTCTGTGGCTCCTGCCCTGGGTTAAGAAACACCTTGAGCCCTGGCTCCATTGAGAGTTTGGGGGGATGAACAGGAGCCTGAGAGGCAGCTCTGCTCATCCACCCCCCTTCCAGCCAAGCTCCTGCTGCAGGAGGGTCTTGGGATTCCCCAGTCTTCTCTCCAGCTCTGCTTTTGCCTCGCTGCATCGATTCAGTGGGTTTGTGGTCCCTCCTCCTCCATGACTGAGTTTCCCCAGAGACAACCCTGAGTTTTGGTGGGTGCTGAGGCACCTCCAATGGCTCTGGGGGACCATGGAGCTGTGCCAGGCCCTGACAGGGACCAGCTGTGGGTGATGGTGGTGGGGCTCATCTGCAGCGCCAAACCCCGATGTTCCGCTCCGAGCCCTGCTCCAGGCACAGCCCAGCTCCCACAGCGCCCTGTGCCATGATCAGGAGCTGCCTATGAACCACAAGGTGCCAACCCCAAAAAAGATGGGGTTTGCTGAACAGAGCTAGGTTAAACCCCTAATTAAAAGGCTGTTAATTGGGGTGAAGGAGTATTTGGGCAGCAGAATCCCTGCGGGGCCGGCTGGCTGCCCTGCTCCCAGTGAGCTATTCAGGAGAGTCCATTGCAGAGCCCTGATGTCATGTTCTTTCTCTTGCTTCTCTTTCTCTCCGTCTCTGGGGTTTGTCTGGTTTAACTGTTTCGTTCTCCACATTGATTCTTCATTTTTAATTCCCACCATGTGGCGACACCTCCATTGTGTTCGGTGACTCCTCAATTCCTGTTCCTTTTCTCTTCCCTTCTGTTATAATTTGTGGTATATTTTTTCTGTTCTTGGGGCTACAAAACTTCCCTGACTCTCACCCTGGATTTTAATTGCTGATTTACATGCATATATATATTGCTTTGTGGTTTGTTTCCTGCATTACCTTTCATAATAATTTTGTGGTTCTGTGCTTAATGTCTTTTGGTTTAATTACGGCTTTTTATCCATATAAACCTCCTTCATGCTTATTTTTGGTTTTATGCTGCTTTTTTTTTGTCCCTTCCCCACCTCTCCCAATTGCACCCGGTACCTGCGTGATGGTGTCCCCCCATCCCCCTTCCTTCCTTCTCTCTCTTGCTTTTGCTTGTCCCACCCATGGAAAACCCTGCAGGCTTTTATGGGCTGGATGAATCTGACCTCGACAAGGTATTCCAGCTGCCCACAACCACTTTCATCGGTGGAAATGAATCGGCTCTTCCATGGTTGTAGTTTCCTGATGAGCCTGGGTGTTGAGGTTGGTGCAAGGCACCTCTTGGTTGTGCTTGGGGTTGACTCGCTGTTGCCTGCCCCAAGCAGCAATCCTAAGGGCCTGAGAAAGATGGATGGACTGGGAATACAGACTAGAACAGATCTCTTTTAACTGATGGAGTTCAATGCTTTCCAAACAGCAGTGTCCCATAGGAC
>JANHGB010045714.1:0-11038 GCA_026283785.1 Coracopsis vasa | reverse complement strand
ATTCATGTGAGAGGAATAAGCAACACATTTTGAAGGTAGCACTAACACAAAGGGCTTTTCTGGATAAATAAGACTTGGCTCCTTATTTGTTGGGGGACGTTTTGCTGATTCTCTTTCTGCCGTGTGAATTGAGGTTCTGGACCTGGTTATAGCTGATGCCACTGAGAAGGAAAAATCGTGCTTCTGATGTGGATGTAGAGGACTTGAGGGTCTGATCCTGAGCCCCCTAGGGAAAGGGAATTAAACGTTTTGATGCTGAGTCATGTGCAAGGTCTGAGCTGCCCCACAGTATCCCAGGATGTCCCCTGCAGCATCCCCTTTCCTGGGAAAACAGCTCAAACCAGGCTCCCCAAACAGGGCTAGCACAGTGCTGGCTGCTGGGCACAGCTTGAGGGACACCCCAGGCTGCTGTCACAGGCAGCACTCACTGGTGTTGGGGCAGTTCCTTGTGGATGCCAGGCGAAGGGTTCATATCCCCACTGGTGCAGGAGGCTCTTTGTCTTGCTGAAAGGTTAAAGAGTGGAATGAAGGAGTCTGTGGCCCCGTGGCCTGATACAATGCCCCACGTGCCTGTTTTTGCAGGGGGTGAGTTGGCACTAAAGCTCTGGCTGTTCTCTCACAGCCCTTCTCCTTCTGTGGCGCAGATGGCCTACTGCCAGCACATTGGCGTGGAGTTCATGTTTATCAACGACCTGGAGCAGTGCCAGTGGATCCGGCGGAAGTTTGAGACTCCGGGCATCATGCAGTTCACCAACGAAGAGAAGCGCACCCTGCTGGCCAGGCTGGTCCGCTCCACCAGGTACCCCGGGGGGGGTTCACCTTCTCTTTATCTTCTCTTGCTCCCAGCTGGAGCAGTGTGGTCACTGCCTGAGTCACATCCTGACGTCGCCTGTCATGGCTGGCTTGCTCAGCAGGATGACGCCAGTGAGCTGCTGGGGCTGGCAGGCTGACCCTGAAAGAAAAGGTCTAAAAATAAGGTTTAAATGCAGCACAGGGTGGGGGGATGGGCAGGCCTGCTTAAGCATCACTTGGTGCTGTGGCTGCCTTGGTGCAGTCCCTATCCTTCCTCTGGTTTCTGCCCTGTAGCCCTGGCACTGAACCCTCTGTCCCTTTGCCTCCAGGTTTGAGGAGTTCCTCCATCGGAAATGGTCTTCAGAGAAACGCTTTGGCCTGGAGGGCTGTGAAGTGCTGATTCCAGCCTTAAAGACCATTATTGATAAGTCGAGTGAGAAGGGAGTGGATTATGTTATCATGGGGATGCCCCACAGGTAACCTGCCTTTCTTCATGGCTGTGCTTGAGGAACTGAAGAGGGGGCCACTGCCAGGGTTCGGCACTGGGGGGCACACTGGTTTCTGCCATTACTGAACTGGTCTTGCTGGTGGTGAACCTTAGCTGGAGAGCTCAGGCCTTGCCTGCTGTCTGCTCATCGTGGTGGTTTCAGCTTCAGCTCGTTTATCACCTCCTCTGGAGGGGGGTGGTGGCTCGAGCAGCAGCGCTGTGTTCATGCAGTGTTTGGTGGCTGGTCTAGCCCTGAGCTGAGGGGTCTGCAGTCTCCTCCTTGGGAGCCCCCTCCCCAGGTGACCCTAGGACCGTGACACAGCTTCTGTGTGATGTGGGGGGTGACAGGTCACTGTCAGCACTTGGTACCAGGCTGGCACTGCTGATTGCTAACAACAGTCTTGCTTTTGCAGGGGCCGCCTCAATGTTCTTGCCAATGTGATCAGGAAAGAGCTGGAGCAGATCTTCTGCCAGTTCGACTCCAAGCTGGAAGCTGCTGATGAGGTGAGTCTCCTCTGCCCATAGTGATTTGCTGCTGCCTGGCCCAGTGTGGTCCCCAGGGGCTATGACTGCGGAGTGAGCTGGATTGTCGGTGCCAGCACTGGTCTGTCCTTGCCTGTCCTGGGGGTGACGTGTGCCCTGGCTGCTGCTGGTGTCTCCAGCAGCTCTCCATAGACATAAAGCAGTGCAACAAGATGACGGGAGGGTGGCCAGGAGCAGAGGCTGGCTTGTACCCTTGGGCCTTAAAGCAGCTCCAAAAGCCCCAATGCTCAAATCACTTGTGCTGCAGGGTCTGTGACTGCAATGCATTCATATTCCAAAGCTTCCAGCATTGTAAGCTGGGATGATTTGGCTTTTGGAAAACTGGCCTGAGCTGACTTTATCCTGCTGTGCCCTTCAGGTAGGGTTTTGAGGCGAGAAAGCAGCAGCCTGGGGTGTCAATGTGCCTTGTCTGGGAACAGCAGCAATACTGCGAGTGGTACCAGTGATGGGTGTACTGCTGCAGTGAGGGCAGAGCTGGGGGGAGAGTTAACGTGTTTTCCAGTGTCTTCCCCAGTGCACCACACCTCTTGCCCTGTGCCTTTGACCTTACCTAGATAGGCTTGATGCGTGTCTGAGGTTTGTTGGTGGTCTGGCACCTGGAATGAGCTCCTTTTGCTTTGCTGGGTGCCAGGTCAGCTCCTGAAGTGAGTGCCTGCTGCTTTCTGCCAGGACCTCCAGGAAAGGTCCTTTTTTCCAGCCCCTGGGGTCAGCGCTGCCCTGCCTGAGGTTTCCTTCCATGCCCCAAAAGCCACTTATGTTCCTGGGGGTGACTCTCCTCTCCTGTCCATCAGGGCTCTGGTGATGTGAAGTACCACCTGGGAATGTACCACCGTCGGATTAACCGCGTCACTGACAGGGACATAACCCTTTCCTTGGTGGCAAATCCTTCTCACTTGGAAGCAGCTGATCCCGTTGTTCAAGGCAAGACTAAAGCAGAGCAATTTTACTGTGGGGACACAGAAGGCAAGAAGGTGAGTGGTGCTGAAGCACCCACAGTGAAGTGGCCTGGGCTGGATGGGGTTTGGTGGGAGGCAGGCTGGAGGAAAAGTGAAAAAAAAACAGCTGGGTTTGGTTTGCTGTGCCCCTTCCCCTGCCATCACCCTGACTTTGCTCCCCCATCCTTCCCCACTGTCTTTGGGGATTACTTTGGTAAGGGCTCACCCATCCTGAGCTTCCATCGCCGCCTCCTCTGACGCTGAACTCAGCTCTGCTGCGGGGAGCGGCAAACACCCAGCCCCCTGGTTGGAAAAGGGAAATGAGGGGTGTGTCCAAAAGCCAACCTGAGCATCACAGCCTGGGGGACTCTGCCAGAGATAACCATTCCTGAGGCTGGGAAAGCTGGAGCTGGCAGCAGGAGGCAGCTCTCTGCACCCAGGGAATGGGCTGCGCGAGGGGGGTGTTATTTGTGGTCTAATTCATCACAGACCTGTCTCCAACACCAAGAAGTGGAAAGGTGAGATCAAAAGAGCTTCCCTTCCTCCTGCACCCCAAGGGCTAGATATAAATAGACAAGTTCTGTCCTCATCTGGCAGGCAGTGTCCTCAGCCAGCCCCTGGGTACCAGAGCAAAAGTAATGTCACCGGAGCTGGAGTAAGCCATTGCCCAAATGGCTTCTGCCCAAAGCTCTTCTGGGGTTAAAGCGTGGGGAAAAGAGGCAATTTTTTTTGTTTTCCCCCAGTTAAAGGCTTTGCTTTGAGGTGTGTGTTTGGGAATGGGACACGCCTCCCAGTCCCTGTGCATTGGGTGCTGTCCTCCGAGTCTGTTGCTCTTGTTCAGGAGGGGAGCTGGTGGCCACAGCCTGCTCCTGTGGCTGCACCAACCACAGCTGGCCCAACTCCCATTCCCTGAGAAAGTGTTGGATGCATTGATGAGCTGTTCTATGTCCTTTCTGGAATGCCAAAGGCTCGTGGGGATGAGACTTTTTCCCTTTCCTGGTGGCTGTCCCGGCAGAGTCCCTGCTGACTGCTGTGGTTTCATATCTCTCAGGTGATGTCCATCCTCCTGCATGGGGACGCTGCATTTGCTGGGCAGGGCATCGTGTACGAGACATTCCACCTGAGCGACCTGCCCTCCTACACCACGCATGGCACTGTCCACGTTGTGGTGAACAACCAGGTGAGGAGCAAAGCCCCTGTGTCCACAGGATGCCTCTCAGGCCAGCCTCTGCAGGCTCAGCTCTGGGTGGTAGCTGGCAGCAGGCAGTAACTGTTTCCCAGTCAACATTCCTGGCATGAGCCATAATCCTGGGATCAGCAAGGGGCATGTTAAACCCAGCTGCTCCGCAGTAGCAGCTTGTGAGTCCAGCCTGGTGCAGAGGTGGTGTAATCTGATGCTTGGCCTGCGGGATCATGCAGGGCTGTCCTGTTCTGCCCCATGTAAACCAGAGATGTTTCACTGGGACCAGCCTATCCCCGCGGGATGATGTCCTGGGCATAGGGACCGGGACGGGCTGCAGTGCCTGGCGTGCGGGTTGTGCTGCAATGGAGCAGTGCAGCCATGGGAGAATCCCCAGGTCAGCCGCAGCAGCTCCTGGTGCTTTCCTGAGCCGATCCAATGCAGCTGCTCCACGCCACGGCAGCTTTACCATTGGTGTCCCATAAAGGAGCTGTGTTCCAAATCCTTACCGTTGTGCTGGACCTGTTCCCTCTCATCCGCTTCAGATCGGCTTCACAACAGACCCCCGCATGGCTCGCTCCTCCCCATACCCGACTGATGTCGCCCGCGTGGTGAACGCGCCCATTTTCCATGTTAACGCGGATGACCCAGAGGCTGTTGTCTATGTGTGCAATGTGGCAGCAGAGTGGCGAAGCACCTTCCATAAGGACGTGGTGGTGGATTTGGTAAGAAACGTGGCACAAGGCTTTATGCTAAAGCTGTGGCTCTGCTGTGGGTGCTTGCTGATGCCCCTTGGGATGTTTTTCTAAAAGGTGAGATTTGTCTTCGTAAATCAGAGAATGGTTTGGGCTGGAAAGGACCCTAAGATCATCTAATTCCAACCCCCTGCCATAGGCAGGGACACCTTTTACTGGATCATGTTGCCCAAGGCTCTGTCGAACCTGGCCTTGAACACTGCCAGGAATGGAGCATTCACACCTTCTTTGGACAACCAGTGCCAGTGCACCACCCTCACAGTGGTTCTGTGACAAGCCTCTTCAGTGCTTGTCTGACCCTTTTGGCATGAGGGAAAGGAGGAGGTGGTGTAAAGTGGGGCAATGCAGCTGTAATAGCACTTGGAGAGGTGACATTCTGTATGGAGCCTACCCTCACTCCTGCACTGGGTCCCTCCTGTTTAGGACTGTTCCTAGCACAGCGACCCAGGTATCTCTGACTGTTTGTGGAGCTGTGGGTCGCAAGCAGCTGTTTTCAAAGGCTCTTTCTGTTCCTGGCAGGTTTGTTACAGGCGCAATGGTCACAACGAGATGGATGAACCTATGTTCACGCAGCCCCTGATGTACAAACAAATCCGGAAGCAGAAGCCAGTGCTGCAGAAATATGCAGAGCTGCTGATTTCCCAGGGGGTGGTAAATCAGCCAGAGTATGAGGTACTGTCCTGTGGGGCCTGAGAGGAAAACTGCGGGTGGAACACTATGTGTTTGGTATGGACCTGCGTGTCAGTGATGTGATGGGGCCCATTTCTGCTTGTACTTATCACCTAAAGGTGGCAGAACTGTGCTAGGGTTGGGCGAGCGCTGCAGAGCTGGCAGTGACAGGGTTAGGAGCCGAGGCTCATCCTTGGACTGTGCCAGCTCTGAACAGCACAGGAACATCTAGATCAAGGATTGCCCCGTGATCAGTGCAGCACAGGCCATGTGGTGCTGGGCCACTGCGGCACAGCAGGGACCCATGGGACATTTGGGCTCTGCAGCACTTGGGCTCTCTGTGGCCTGGGGCTTACTGCTGCGGATCCCTCTGGAAGCAAGTGCAGCAGCAGCTCTGCCAGCTTCTACTGGTGCCACTCTGCAGCATCCTTAGGGTTGAATAAGAGTTGTCAGTTAGCAGAGCTGCCCTTGGGGTGCAGGGGCCTCCAGCAGCAGCTTTGCTCTCAAAGGTTCCCCTGCTTTGGGGACCAGCTGTGCCTTCTGACACCCTTGAAGCTTGTGCCAGGGCCCCCAGGCTCGGCATCCTTGTCTGAGGAGACCTTGCTAATGCTTTTCCGCCTGCTGGTTCTGCCTTTCAGGAGGAAATTGCCAAGTATGATAAGATCTGTGAGGAGGCCCATGCGAGATCCAAGGATGAAAAGATTTTGCACATCAAGCACTGGCTGGACTCGCCCTGGCCTGGTAAGTGACTAGCAACATCCTGGAGGTCCCTAGCAAAGAACCTGGCTTCTCTCGAACCGTGGCAGCTCTTTTCTAGTAAATCAGCCTGGTGGGGAGGTGGGATGGTGCTCTCTGCTCCTGATGCCCTCACCCTTGCTTGAGGGTGTCCATGACCTGAGCTTTTCACACGGAGCTGGGCATGGCTCCCACAACATGTGGGCTGCTCCTCCTCTGCAGGTTTCTTCACCCTGGATGGCCAGCCCCGGAGCATGACCTGCCCTTCCACTGGTCTGAATGAAGAGGACTTGACACACATTGGTCAAGTGGCCAGCTCAGTGCCAGTGGAAGATTTCACTATCCATGGAGGTAGGAGCTTGCAGAAGCTATGCCACACTGAGTTTTTGTTTCAGAGAAGACGTGGGATAGGACTGGAACATGGCCTGGAAGGAAGGGACCTCTTACAGTGCTTCACTACATGTGTCTGGCAGGTGTAGGGAAGGGATTCTCCCCCTCTACTCTGCTTTCCTGAGACCCCCACCTGGAGCACTGCATCCAGCTCTGGGGTCCCAGCACAAGGACGTGGACCTGTTGGAAAGGTTCCAGAGGAGGCCTCCAAAAGGATCCCAGGGCTGGAACACCTCTCCTGTGCTGAAAGGCTGAGAGAGGTCAGGGCGTTTGGCCTGGAAATGAAAAGGCTCCTGGAAGACCTTACTGTGGCTTTCTGGTATATAAAGCAGGCTTATGAGAAAGGTACAGAGAGACTTTTTACCAGGGTCTTTAGGGAGACCTACAGAAGTTTGTACAGGAGAAGGGATAAAGGTTTTAAAGTGAAAGAAGGTAGGCTTAGATTGGACATGAGGAAGAAGCTATTTTATACTGAGGGTGGTGAGGCACTGGCACAGGGTCCCCGGAGAAGCTGTGGCTGCCCCATCCCTGGCAGTGTTCAAGGCCAGGTTGCCCAGGGCTTGGAGCAAGCTGCTCTAGTGGAAGGTGTGACCTGTGAAGGTCCCTTCCAACCAAAACCCTTATGTGAGTCTGAGGATTAGTTCACGAGGGACCTGTGGCTATGGGAAGTGAAGCAAGGAGTAACTCTTCTTCAGAGCTGATGCTTTTCCTGCAGTTCCAATTTCTCACCCCTGGTTCATCCTTTTGGCAGGGGTGGGTCTGTTCCACTGCCTCTGGGTGTTTGCAGTCTGTCAGTCTGTGGGCAGGTTATGGGACAAACACGGTGTTGCTGGAGCTCCCTCCCATCCTGTCTATAAACCAGTTTCTATCCTGGCAGGTTTGAGTCGTATTCTGAAAACCCGTGGGGAGATGGTGAAGAACCGGATGGTGGACTGGGCCCTGGCAGAGTACATGGCCTTCGGCTCCCTGCTCAAAGATGGCATCCACATCCGCCTGAGTGGCCAGGATGTGGAGAGGGGGACATTCAGGTAAAGCCGTGCTCTTGGTAAAGGCAATTCCAGCCTTACTGGAAGGGATCCGAAGGGTGACAATGGAGTAATGCTTTCCCCTCTTCCAGCCATCGCCACCACGTCCTGCATGATCAGAATGTGGACAAGAGGACTTGTATCCCCATGAACCACCTCTGGCCCAACCAGGCTCCTTACACTGTCTGCAACAGCTCCCTGTCGGAGTACGGTGTCCTTGGTGAGTGAGGTCTGTGCTGGCAGATGGGGGTAAGGTGCTCCAGGAGGATAACCCCTTGCTTTTCTCCCATCCCTCAGGGTTCGAGCTGGGCTTTGCCATGGCCAGCCCCAACGCCCTGGTGCTTTGGGAAGCCCAATTTGGGGACTTCCACAACACTGCTCAGTGCATAATTGACCAGTTCATCTGTCCTGGGCAAGCCAAGTGGGTCAGGCAGAACGGCATCGTCCTGCTGCTTCCCCACGGCATGGAGGGCATGGTAAGGACCCCCCAGCTCGTGAGCACCCAGGGGTGCCACTGCCTGGCTGCACCAGATGCAGAGCCAAGGGCAGCAGTGCCAGGTAGCAGTGCTTGCAGCGTGGCAGTGCCCGCACCAGGGTCTAGCACCAGCCTTGCCTCCTGCTCACCCTGTCCCCTGCTGGTCCCTGCAGGGTCCTGAGCACTCCTCCGCCCGGCCAGAGCGATTCTTGCAGATGTGCAACGATGATCCCGATGTCTTCCCCGTGAGTGGCAGCCGCGCTGAGCTCAGCCTTCTGCATCCTGGATCCGACCGCTGCCTTCAGCTGGGGAGGGGGGCAACGACACCGGGGTGGGCTCAGCACAGTGCTGCGGTCGGGTCGGGTGTAGCAGGAGGTGTGGGGTGCCCTGGGCTTGCACTGCAGCTGGGAGGGTTTGGGGAAAGGGGCTGAACCTGGTGCCCAGGCTGCATCTCCACCACCCCTGGGGCTGCTTCAAGGCAGAGGTGGCCAGAGGGAGGCCTAGGAGGAGGTTGCCCCAAGATGAGAAGCACAGAACTGCAGCCCCTCCAGAGTCTCTCCAGAGGGGGTGAGGAGGGGCGGGGGGAGGGCTGGGTGCTGCTCTTCTCCCCACTGCTGGAGCTGCGACGCCAAGATGCACCTTGTGTTTCCTGGAATCCCCTGAACTGTGCTCGCCGAGGCAGAAACTGGATGACTTTGACGTGCGCCAGCTCTATGACTGCAACTGGATTGTTGTGAACTGCTCTACTCCTGCCAACTTCTTCCACGTCCTCCGGCGCCAGATCCTCCTGCCCTTCCGCAAACCGGTGAGTGCTGGCAGCCCCGTGTCCCTCCCAGTCTGGGGGCAGCGCTTGGGGTGGGCTTGTTCTTCCACCTCCTGGTGCAGCAAACATGGGCAGTTTGCCCCTGTCTGGGCCAAGAATCTCCTGGTGCTCAGGGCTGGCTTGGTACATGGCATGCAGCCAGCCAGCTTGTGCAGCCTGGGTGGCTGCCACCCCTTCATGTGCTTCATGGCAGGGACATAGACAGTGGGGCAGTGGACATCAAATAAATAACCCAGTCCAGCCACTTGCCTTCGGCTCTGGCCATGGGGCAGGCACATCCCCAGCAGCACTTCAGCCTCTTCCGTAGGGGAAACCCAGACGGGAAAGCCGGTGCTGTCAGAAAGTGGTGCCCAGTCTGGGAGAGCACAGCAGCCAAGCGAGGAGCAAATCTCTTGTAGCTGCTCCTTGAGCTCAGGCAGGGGTGGGCAGGATGGGCAGGTTGGTATTTCTGGTAAGGCTGACCACCTCACTCTGCCTCTTCTCCCCCCTCCAGCTGATAATCTTCACTCCAAAGTCTCTGCTGCGTCACCCTGAAGCTCGCTCCAGCTTCGACGACATGCTGCCAGGTACAAGCACAGCGGAGGTGTCCATTTCCCCGCCCTGTGCCGCGGGATGAAGGGTGAAGGGCAGGAGCCAGCAGCCTTGGGTGAAGTCCGCCTGGCAGCAGCCTCCCTATGCCAAAGAGCAGCAAGCGAGGCTCACGCCACCAGCATCAGGGCACTGCAGACAGCCCATGCAGGAGCTCTGCGCTGTCATGGCACCAAGCTGCCTTCCTCCTGTGCGTGCCCAGACGTGGTCAGGGTGTGCTGGCTGCTGACATCTACCCAGCAAATTGGAGCCACCCCTTGTTGGTGCCAAGTCTGGCACCCCAGAGTGACACAGCTCAGCTTCCCAGCATTTGCCATGGTGCTTCTTCCATCAGCAGCTGCTTCCTACTGGAGCGGTGCAGCTGGGAATTGCCAGCCCTGAGTCGTGAGCTGGGAGCTGGACTCGGTACTGGCTGGTCTGGCCCTGCCTCTCTGGTTCGCCTGCTGAGGCTGGGGTCCCAAAGGGCCTGGCGCTGGATTTGGATGCTGGCACCGTGCCCTGTGCTGCTGTGGCTGATGGTGCTGTCCTGTCCCTTGGCAGGCACCCACTTCCTCCGCATCATCCCTGACAGTGGCCCAGCAGCACAGAACCCCGAGCAGGTGAAGCGAGTGCTCTTCTGCACTGGCAAGGTCTTCTACGACCTAACCCGTGAGCGCAAGGCCCGGCAGATGGAGGCCGATGTGGCCATCACCAGGGTGGAGCAGGTGAGCAGGGTCTTGCAGGCTGGGCATACTGTGGCCACCATGACACCACTGTGACGTTGCTCCGTGTCCCCCACAGCTCTCCCCGTTCCCCTTCGATCTTCTCCAGCGGGAAGCCGAGAAGTACCCGGCTGCTGAGCTGGTGTGGTGCCAGGAGGAGCACAAGAACCAGGGCTACTATGACTACGTCAAACCCCGGCTCCGCACCACCATTAACCGTGCCAAGCCTGTCTGGTAGGGACTCGGGGGGAGTGGGGGTGTGGCTGTGATGCTGGGGGGGAGCCTTAGGGGTCCAGACCCCCCCTCATCCCCACCATCTCCCCTGCAGGTACGCAGGGCGGGAGCCAGCAGCTGCCCCTGCCACTGGCAACAAGAAAACCCACCTGACGGAGCTGCAGCGGCTCCTGGACACGGCCTTCAACCTCGATGCCTTCAAGGACCTGTCCTAGGCGCCGGCCCGGCTGCGGCAGCATGTTCCCGTCTGTCTGTCCGTCTGTCCATCTGTCTGTCCTTCGCTCGCCTCCCCCCAGCTCCTTAACTACAGACCTTGTAAAACCCCAGCGCTGGTGCCTGGAGTCCTTGTCTGGCTCATGCTGGGGCCGCCGTTATTGCAGCCGTGGTGGGTGGGACCCGCGGTTCCCTTCTCCGCGGAGGGGCTGCTCCAGAGCACATCGGGGGTGTCCGGCGCCGTGGGTCCAGCCTCCTCCCGTTTTCCCCGGTCCGGTGTTGCACTTGCCCCCGTCATCGCTGCTGGGAGTTAGATGGGTGCTGCCTGTGTCCGTCCCGCGAGCACTATCTCTTGCGGCCGCTCGGCCTCCGGTGGGGTCCCGGGCGGGGCTGAGGGGGGTGACCCCGGCCCGGGTCTAGCATTCGGCCTCCCTGGTAACCGCGGGGTCTCCTTCAGCCGTGGGCGGGGGGTGCGAGGAGCGGGGGGGGTGTG
>JANHGB010045712.1:32580-52891 GCA_026283785.1 Coracopsis vasa | reverse complement strand
CCCACAACAAAATAAACCCCCCCCCCCAAAAAAAAAAAAACACCAAAAAACCAAAACCCAGAAAACCCAAACAAAATCAACCCTTGAATATAATACGTTTCTTAAATAAGCTTGAAGACAGATTCCCAATGCTGCATATCAGTAGGGAAACTTCTCATATAAAATGCAGAGATAAGTTATTCATATGCTTCTGTGATTACTACAATGTATTTAAATAAAGGAGAGAAGATTGTTTCAGTTTTTCACCTTGGCCATGTCTTATTTTCATTTTCAGTATTTTATCTAAAAAATTACTATTGTAACCCTAACCCTTCCCTTGGTTATGGTGGATGCATTTATTCCTTTATTTGCAGCTCAGTAAGTCAGGTTTTTGTAATCTGTATATGACTATTTATCTAATTTTGTTGCTGGTGTCTGCTGTTCAATTTTGGCTGAGGCCTGGATTTTGCAATTGAAATCATCACACATGTTGGCTTCATTGGGCTGAAGAAGGTAATAAGGGTCTCCCTGTGTAAAATCGGTATAGAACGGGGGCCTGAAAGTGTAGATTAACATATTAAAGTATATGATGTAGAATATATAATATACAATATTAGCTGATTAACATTGTCTCTGAAGCTTAACTTTTCCAGTTTCCTGCTTTAGTGCAGGCTGCTAACCTATTTTTTGTGTTTAATTGTAAGTCAGTTGTGAGGAAAGAGGTTGATAATGGCTAAATTCAAGACATCCAACATCAAAAGAAAGTTTCAGCATTTGGACAAAATAAAACCAGGTGTGAATAAAATATCGTATTGCAATAGTACGTGTTATTAGTGCCATTAAAGTACATTTGAATCTGGTGCTCTATTCATTTTCAAAGCTGACATTTGTAAACGTATATAGGCGGGACCCTTGCAAATTTAAAACAGAGCATTAAGACTTGCTCTGGAATCTGTAGCACCATCATACTGTATTTTGTTGTTACATAATAATTTGTGTCTCTAAGCAGGAGCCATCAAATTTTTATAACTGAATAGTATCCTTGTTGGTTAGCACATGAAGTAATAACAAAAATGTTACTAAAAAGAGATGTTTGTAGCATCTTGGCATGTGTATGTAGTGTCTTTGATAGCACACTTACATATGCTCAATATCTGTTCTAACGAACAGTCTTAAGGATTTTTGTTTGTCATTTGCTAGTTACTTTTAAGTTAGAGTTGTTGTGTTTCCATCTTGTCCTTTCGCTAAATGTCGTGACAGTGTGAAACTTAGCCTCTCTGTAATTTTGAAGGAAAATAGAAGTTGTATTATCATTTCTGTCTATGAAATTTATTTCTGAAGTGAATGCCATACATATTTCTGAAATGAATGCCAAATGTATTTTCTAGAAGTGAATGCCATTGAAAGCCAAGGCAGGCAATTTATACTGTGCATAATAATGATATTAATTTTTATGGTGTGTATAAGTTACATTTTGATTAGTTTTTTGCATGATTAAAAATTTGCAAAGCCTTTATGGCCCCCAGGAGCCTACCTGTAATAAACAGCTCTCACCTTCCACACCATAAAACAGGTCTGCAGTACTTGAACATTAGAGCTAATTGCCTTGCTACATCAAAGGGAGCACCACAAGACTGAGAAAAATCACAGAAGGGGAGTGGGGAACAGGGGGCAGTTTCACTTCTAAAGGTTATGTGTTTGTGGCTTGGTGGAGCCCTGTAAAGTTATGGCCTCAGAACTGCTGTTTGCGATTAAGTTGATGGGGAAAGTCTATCCCGCAATCTCTCCCTGCTGCTGACACAGAGTCTTTGTTCACATTCAGATTTCTCAAACTGTTGCCAGGGTCAGGCTGAGGTCAGACACCACGATGATGTATAGGAGAACATGTCTGGGAATTTCTCTCACACTTAAAACACATACCAGAAAAACAGGAGAGCGCCCTGCAAAAATTGTCTGATGAGACCCAGATGATACTGTAGCTTTTCTTTTAGTACCTTCATAATTTTCTTTCTCTTTGCCTGACACACAATGTTTTATTAATGTGTGCCACGATAGCCCTTACAATTTTATGTCCCCTCAAGATAAGGACACTCAGTAGCACTTTGACACTTCATTTTCCAGCCCAGGGGGATTGGGCCAGTAAATCTAGTAAAAGAAGCAATGCATTCGTTCCCAAGGATGAGTCGAAAAGGGATTGCCATCGGCTCTGTGAGGCCACAGGGCCTGACACTGGGTAAGAGCCTCGTGTGTGCGCTCGGCATTAACACAGCCCGAGCTAGGCATGATCACAGGCTCGCAGCATCGTGAACTGCGCTCCCCCGCCACCCTGACAAACACAGCCCCGCTTCCAGCTGTGACAGGGATGCCTACCATGTTTGATTAGCTATCATCGCAGGAGGGGGCAGGAGACCGCAGGGGGGAGAGCGTGAAAACAGCACGAGGGGGAAGGTCCATTCTGATGGAAATTTTTTTTATATATGCCATTATCTTTAAAAGAGGGGACCATCTTTCTCCCTGTATTGTTCCAGAAAGTGGACACTAATGCTTAGTTCTAACCTATTGTATTTCAATGTCAATGCAAATCACATTGATCTGTGCTTGAGATTTTTTTCTTTTCTTTTTTTTTTTTTTTTTTTTTTTGTTTGGTTTCCAAAAATGCAGCTGTGATTTTCTCTCCCAATTTACAAAAGGTTTTGCAAAGAGTTGAGAACTGGATAGGTTTGCCACATTGATCTGAGGGTTGTTTGCCTAGGCATACAGTTTCAGTGCATGGCTGGCAACTAAGGCACTAAGCAGCATTTTTTTTGTGCTCAGCTGCTACATATGACAGAAGATATTTCATTCGGCTGTCAGAATGTTATTAATAAAACATGGGGTGCGAAGAGGGCCACTATTTCCCCTTTCAATCACTATAGCATTTACAATGAAAATTTTATGCAGTGTGTAATTTTCAGTTAATGCTTGACACTTAAAATGTCGGTAGCTGCATTTTGTATGGTTCCTGAAGGGTTAATTGTATCATGTTCCCTGCATAAAAGCTCTGCTTATCAAAAGTGAATAGAAGAGTGTATGCAAATGTGTGTCTGTGACCTTTTGCCTTTCCAGGGTTAATTTATATGGTCATTAAAGATTTTATGAAATCGAGCAGCCTGGTGCTTCGAATCCCATTTTACCTTCACCTTCTAATTTATATAATTCCTACCTGAACTGGGAAATATGATTTTTATTTTTTGTGTGAATGTGTGTGCAGCAATGAAAACAGCATGCTGTGCTGTAGGGAGTTGCAAGTCTGGTTATCTGGCATTACTCAGATTGCTAAAAATTCATTAAAATGTGACATCAGCACAGTGAGAGACAAATGATCACAGGATGAAAAGGAACAGTGGGCCTTTCACGGATTAGTGCTACACAGCCCCAGCGTACAAGCTAACTGCATAAACAGATTAATCCACCAGTAGCAGCATTGCTAAGATTTACCGAATAATTAAATGGGCTTGAGTTACTGTGAAGATTTCCATGTAATCTAGCTGGTGTGAACACGTAAGCGAGGTGTGGGTAATGCTGCTTCCTCAGAGGCCGTATACCAAGTTGCATCATTTATCCTGAATGGCTCCCCCTGGAGACAAAATTCGAGACTTCTCCCACAAAGCCAGAGGTTTATATTTAATACAGTACCTAATACCTAATACTTACTTACTGCAATTAGCGGGATACTGCTGCGCTAATAGGATTTATATTTGAAGTCCCCCCCCCCCTTTTTTTTTTTCTTTTTTGGCTCCAAGATGCATTTTTACTTGTGCTTGCTTTTGTTCCAGCCTATGCGGTGTGTATGTGCATGCATGTGCATGTATTTTAACACATATCATTTTTATCCAAAGAATATGAAATGACAGGCTTTAAATCTGTCACACTGGTGGAAAATGGGTACTCTGATAAAGACACAGTCAGATTTTCTGGATAGATTTTGGAATGTTGCAAATTATTTGTAATTAATGTCCAAATCCTTTCAAGTGCTGTTTGCTCCGTTTTCTTTCCCTCACCCCTCTTTCCCCCTGTCTGCTACCCTCTGTTAGTGCTGTTCTTATTAGAGGACATATTTTCAAACTGCTGTTAAGTGTTCACTAAGATTATTTTCTAAGATATTTTCTGTGCTTATCTACAGAAGAACAAAGTGAAGATACAGAAGGGACTGCTAAAAGTACATCACTGGCTGTGGCTGATGATAAAGACTCAAGTGAGAGAGACAATAGTGAAGGCAAAAAATCTAGTAAAGACTCTGGTAAGATGCTAGAATTTTGTTTTCCCCCTTTTTTAACTTATGAAATGCTCTTTCATTTCAAACTCTCTGGACAATCCCACCACTATTCATTGCATGTGCATTTTACATGTGATTTCTATCAGTAGCCTCCCATTGACCTATTTTTAATCATAACCATCTGACAGGGTAGATGCGGATAAGTTGAAGAATATTACAGGACGACCAGTGAGATTATTTTTTAATCAAATCAGTTTGTGTGCTTGTAATTTTTTAAGCGCCTTTCATTAATCTTAGCTGTACTTGTGATTTCTCTGATGGCATATTAATTTTTCATAAGCATAGGATTAGGTACCACTTGAATTTTTTGTTCAATCAGGTTTTGCCCCCCTTTTAACCCAAAGAATGTGGGGCTTTTTGTTATTATTGTGTTCTGCTTTTGCTCTCTGATCACGTACTCCCAAGAATCTGGCCTCTTCCTGGGCATTTATTTGAGGCATTTTGAAAAAAATACACAAAATCCAGTGAAAAAGTTTACAGATGATTCAGCCTAAGAAAGAGGAAATATCATTGAAAACAGATTATGGTTTGGGTAATTTTGATCTCCTGGAATAGACAAAGCCCAGTAATGAAAGCTACTGTCTTTGAAAAGAAAACCCCCATGTCATGACATTTACTTGTGCACAAACAAACCCAGGGCCAGCATCTGGTGTAGATACCCAAGGCTTTTTCTGTGTTTGATTTGGCAAATATGTGACTTCATCCATGCTTTTTATGTATGAGATGGAAATCTATGGTCACAGTGAACATTACACTGGCTACTTTGCCGCACGCTATACCTAGTTACATTATGTTGGATTCACTGAAGCAGAAGAAATGCTGAAACAGGTTGAAGACTATTAGTTTCAGGTAGTCATATATCTTTTCCTTATATGCCAATGACAGCAGCATACAAAGGAGGTTGTATTCTCTGTAAAGACATATAGTTGTAGAGAAAATATAATTTTATGTCTGAGTTTCTTCACATCCAAATTCTCTTATCCTGTAATTTGCTCTTTGCATATGAAAGAAACATTTTTGGATTTTGGATTTATTAAAAGAAAAAAATATATAGATGGCCTGTTCTATGCTGAATCAATTCAGAAGACTGACTTAAAAATTAAAGCTTTCAAGTTTGCTTGTTGACATGCTAAGGTCAGTATCCACCACAGTTTACAACCACAGCTGCTCTTCAGTTGCTTTATTTTTTAAGATCAAGAGACTGAAGAAAGGCTGATGATGACAAAAATGATGTTGAGCAAGAAACTGTATTGTGGTTTAAAATATATATCCCCCTTGGCTGGCTGGCTGACTTGGGAAAAACTGGAGTGCAGTAAAGCCATGCTCCCAGACAGGCATAGGTCCTCCTGAGCAGTCTCATCAGGGAGTGTCCTGGACACTCACCAGGAGAGGGGTGACAGCCATCAGCAGCCTGCATATCCTACCATACTCTGTCTAGAGGACACTGTGAACTGCTTCAGGGAGTTTATCAATCCTCTCTTTTTCTTAGGCAGGTCCATTTATAGTTGTTCAAGACAGAATATGGTATTAAAGCATCAGCAAAACAAAAAATAAAAAAATGGATGGAATCTAGAAAAAAAAAATGAAGGGGAATTCTCAAAATTCCATCAGGATTAGCCGCTCATAAGGGCCAAGTTTAATTAGGACAAACCTATATCCAGATGCCTACTGGGTGCACTACAAAAACCCAGCATAATTGTTCTGCATTCCCGTGCCAGCAATTACACAAATAACTTTGCAATAAGATTCATATAAAAACAAGGGTTGAAATACATGATTGCTTTTGTGCTTTACAGAAAACAGTTTGTGCTGTAAAATCCTAAATCTCTTAGAAACTTTTATTTTTCTAATCTAAATTAATTCTGCATATGTAACATTCAGACCATCATCTTAATTTTCACTCAGCTGACAAGTATTTCTACTGACTGCATAACTGCTTATGTATAATTGAATGTTAATTTGGGCTTTCTCATGAATTGAGTGTCGTAAGTCTTGCCAAAGAAATCTCAGGAAAACCAATAAATTAATCACAATACTAACAAGTTAGACAGGAAAGTGGTGTGACCCCTCTTTAGCATAGAATCCATTAGACAAGAAAGGATTAACATGTATTTAGTAACAGTATGTTTGTGTAAGCTGTTGTGCTGTATTGCTTACCTTATCTCAAGGAGTAGAGCTTTCAAAATGAGACTTGGCAATATGCAAGTTACATTTGTTGAATATTCATTCAGAATAGAAAAGCCTACTAATGCCTCATTTATATTGTCATTTAAATCTAGTGCCACTTTAGATTCATTATAATCCAAATTACAGCTCTGTGCAGTGCAAGAATTAATATGGAATTTATCCAGATTAATACATTTGCATTGAAAATGTAATATGTCTATGCCATGGCTAAGGGGAGCACTTTTTAATAAGGTAGTAAACATGAGGAAGGATGGAAATTAACCTTCATTATTGCAATGAAAATTATCCTTTCATTCTACTCTAATTAGAAAGAATACTCTACCAGTAATTATAATTTTAGAATTATTTTGAGACTGAATAACATCATCTGATGTGTCAGAAGTCTTAAATTATGCAATCTTTATCAAAAACATAGATTCATAAATGAGAAAACAGCATTTTGATTATGACTTTTCTGGGCTATTTTTTTTCACTAGTATATGTATTTTATTAACTTTCTCCTTCTTGCTAGTCACACAAACGTTATGAAGGTGATGACATCTGAATTGCAGTGAATTATATCATTTTTATATTACCAATCTTACGTAAGTTAAATAATTCTGTAACTGACAGGCAATCATTGACGAGTGTATTTCATGGCACTTATTTATAATTAAACTTAGTTTTTGAGATAAATTTATTGAAAGTACATTTTTCATCTAAAATGATGCTGTGTATTTTATATTATAAAATGAATTAGAGTTGTGTTTCACAACTAGGAAAAAAACCCCAACAAATAATGTGTCTCAAGTATAAAATGTGCACATTTAAAACTGGATTTAGTCTTTTTCTACAACTGTCTAGTAAGAATAGCATGCCAGTGGAACATCTAGCTGTGAAAACAGTGCCATACAGCATGCTCAGAACCATAATGTTTTCTCTGTTCTCTCTCTCCTCCTTCAATACCCGTCCTATAAGACCATAACTTTGTTCAGCCTCGCTACAGGAAGCTCCTTAAAACAGTGAATTCAACACAGAAAGCAGAAAATTGATATAGCAAGATGAGGCACTGAGTTGTACTAGCTGGACCATTGTGTAAGGAGCCGATTTCCTTTGTTCTTGGCATGTATACTCTGGCTTAGGGGCTTGGTCCTCACCACGTGCTGAGGAAAGTAGTGTCCTCATGCCAGAAGGAAGAATCCACTCGCCCCCCTTTTTTTTCCCCTTGTGTTGTTTTTATTTTTTTTTTTTTTTTTTTTTGCAAAGCTCACCATAAGTTATGGACTTGGTTACTTTACTACAGACCAGATGTAACTTTGGTCGTTTAAGAAGTAATAATGCTTGGGGTTGAATGAATCCAGAGCAATAACAACAGAAACAACAAAGCCTCTGTAAATTTTGACAGTTTATATAAATATAATAGTAAACATAGTAAAAAGCTATGCTTT
The DNA here is from genome assembly GCA_026283785.1 of Coracopsis vasa. Taxonomy (NCBI): domain Eukaryota; kingdom Metazoa; phylum Chordata; class Aves; order Psittaciformes; family Psittacidae; genus Coracopsis; species Coracopsis vasa. Next base: position 44,983 of record JANHGB010045712.1, on the reverse strand, counting down.
GTTATGCATTTATTGACCCCAGCACAGTGTTTTATAACTCTACGCTTTTATTATATTAACCGCAAAAGAAAATTTAACCAAAAAAACCCCATGTTTTTACAGAAACAAGAACTATGTGTTTCATGATTATTATAGACCCTTTGAAGTAATTAAGTTATTCCATCCTGTGGTGGAAGATGATGTGTAATATTAACCTCGTGTGTGCTCAGGCACACACAGAGTGCACTCTGAGCTAAATTTCACTAGCAGTAAATACCACTGCCAAAACACAGTTAAATGTAATTTCAAATGTGAATTTTTGAGCAGAATTTGGATCCCAGTTTCTGTAGCAACCTGTTGAGAACAATCTAGCATGATGAGGGGAATCATAAGAGAAGGCAGAATTGTTTCGTTTTGTTTTTTTAAAATTCAGTTTCCTGTGTAACAGTGTCCACTTACACAGCTGAGATTCTGGTCCATTTGTCTTTAAAAAACCAGACATTTTAAAAGTGATATATGATAAAGGTAAGAAACAGTAGTTGACTGTTAGATGTTTTTGACAGTTGGAAATGAAGAGAGGTTAATAATTTGAACCTATCCTTCTAAAACCTGAGAAGCAACCTTTCTCTGTTAATATAGTATGTCACTTTTTTACTTCCCATAATTCTCACAGTTAAGACATTTAAACAATGATGGTGTATTGCCAAGTAAATACAGGCCAGGGAGTACTGTATTACTATAAACCAAAGTGAGGAATATAATAGTACCTTATGTGATTGCATCATGTAGATTCTGCCTTTAAGCATAGTGAGTCCTTCAGGTCATCAGCACAGCACTGATAGAGCAATCTAAATGAGGCCTCCAGGATCTGTTCCTGAGAGTGTAAAAATTCAGTGGGGCTCCAGAAAGTGGCTTGTTCAGATATTACACTGATGTTGACAGGTTGGTCATTAAGGTAAGGAAATATAGCAGGAATAAACTTTAATTTGATCAAGAACATGCAAAAATTAGGGAGCTAAATTGCACCAAAAGAAATAACTAGCAACTTAGGAGTGAAAAACAATGTGTGGGGAAATCACCATTAAGATATGTCGTAAGATATGTCGTAAAATATGTCTATGATTTTTTTTAAAAAAGACACTTCAGAAAATGCCCCTGTATTATTCAGGTTTGAATTACTTATTATTGTGCCATGAGGCTTTGGTAGTTACCTTGAAAACTGTTCTTTTATTTTATTCCTCCTTAATGTTGCTCTTGTAATATCAAATATTGCACAGTCTATATGAAAATTATCATAACAAAAAGTTATTGGTTTTGTCTACAGAAAAATACAAGTATTTTCTTTGTTCATGTTTACTTTGTTGCCAAAACATCCATGACCTTATTTTTAAATTAATCCTAGGTTATTGTGCAATGAGGTGCAATTTGTTCATTTATATGAACCTTATGTGGATTGAAAAAAATCAAGATAAATCTTCATGCACGGCATACAATCAGATTACCCTTGGACTATATATTTACGTTGGGTCTGATAGCAATCAATGGTTTAGCTTCATTGCATTTCAAGATGTATTTGCACCCAGTGTCCAGTGATAGTGTCCTCACCCTGGAAATAATTTAGTTGCAAATTGACTGGAAGATGGTGAAAATTGAAAGTTAAAATTAGAAATACTCATAATAAACAGCAGAAAAAAGGTCAGATGATACCGCACTATGATGAGATTGGAATGGTCGGTAAATGAGGTTTTGTGTTTGTCATGAGATGTATGTGACATGCCTACCCAATGCTCTTGTAATATCCAGCCTAGCAGAAGAGATTATCTGGCAAATTGACGCTGGAAAGAATTTTCTGATGACTGCGAAATTAGAATTGCACTCTTTTCTTTGATGTGTGCAAGACTGGGCCACATTACACAGTAGTTCGGGCATAATATTAAATATAGTATTTAATACTTAATAACTATCTATAGAAAACAATTACATTCTGATCACAAATGCCAGACTATAAAAAATCACAGTGTAAACACCTAAGGCAATCCCAAATGACTGATCTTTGTATATAATTAATATTAAGTTAGTTCTGAAATCCTATTCTCCACAGTATTTCTTTTAAAGCCCCACTATATTTAGCTTCAGAATTGTAAGCAGGCAGGAGTTATCAAAACAGCACAATAATCATATTGCTCAGTTTAGAAAAGAGAGAGGGTAATTAAACAGCAGCAAATTAATTATTTTGGAAACCAAGATTTTTAAGCAAAAGCTGATTTGTTTTTATGTAATACACAAATTTATACTGAGCTGCTAAAGAGAGAACTGTATTGATTAATCTTTAAAGGCAAACTAAGGTTATCTAAACAGTAGAGAAAACTCAATTTTTAAATGTATTTATAGGGTATCCATCAAGGACAAGAGTGTGTTTTCACCTTTGTGCTTAACAGAGTTGTTTTATTCAACTAGATTTTTTTTTCTCAGAACTTAAAATAAAAGACTCTTAAAGACAATACAGATCTTTGGAATCACAGCCTTTTTGTAGCTCAGGATATTTTGAAGTTTAAAACATGTTCTTAAAAATTGTGTTTTCGGAACAGGAATAGTCACACCAGAGAAGGAACCAAAAGCAAACAGTGTGGTAGGGACACAACAGATTCTTCTGGCGAAAGAAGAGGATGGTGCAGCTAAAAAATCAAAGCCTCCAGAGGATAATAAATTTTGTCATGAACAGGTAAAAGAAAATGTAACAGTTTAATTGCATTCTAGAACTCTTTCAAATGACTCAAGAATGAAATTGAGATGATATGCTGTTAAAGTAGCAATATCAGCAAGTTATAAAAAGCACACTGACTAATAGCCTGCATCTTAATTTGATTTTTTTTCAGTTCTATCAGTGTCCTTATTGTAACTACAATAGTAGGGACCCAAACCGTATCCAGATGCATGTCCTGTCACAGCATTCAATGCAACCTGTTATCTGCTGCCCCCTCTGCCAGGATGTCCTCAGCAACAAAATGCATCTCCAGCTTCATTTGACACATTTGCACAGTGTGTCCCCTGACTGTGTGGAGAAACTGCTCATGACAGTAAGTGTTCCAAGTGTTCTGTAGCACATGCTATAGAAATGTACTTGGGCCTCCGGGCAATGTATTTTTTGTGACATAGTATTCAGGTAGCTTGAGGGGGAAGTGGGTCAGGACTCTTAGGTTCTATTGCCAGCTCACACAGTGACTGATGTCCCTTGGGAAAATGACTGAAGGTGGATTTCAAAGATGAAAAACCTGCAGTTACTCATTGACGGTAACCTTGGAAAAGTCAAGCCTGTCCATGTCTCTAAGTGCACACCTGTAAATTGTGTCTAATAATATCCAGGTCTCAGAGGTATTTTGACTTCTGTTTGTAAAGAAAAAGGGATTCCCTGCAGAATGCATCTCCGAAACGTAGAAGGATTTCTATATATATCTGGGCTGTACTTGCATTATGTTATATGAAATATCACTAGTAATGTTAATTGCAGAACACAATTATATTATTGTACGGAATGTCCTGTTTCTTACTTTCTGCCTCTGCATAAAAGACTATTTAGGGTTTTTTGTGACTAAAATGTGAATATGAAACAGAAAGGCAAGTCCAAGAATAGGTAGCAATCCAGTTAGGTCAATTCTTTAGGATATAGAATATTTGATTTCAAATACCTACCCTGGATCAAAAAGGGACTTGAACTGGCTTCCCGACAACTGGGAGGAATGCTGTAACCAGCAAACTCTATTTGGAGGATGAATGCCATTCCAACCTCACCAGAAGAATCCTGTTCTTCATTGTACAATTTGACATTGTACGAACCATGTCAAAATAATAAATTTCTGTGAAAAATATTGACTAGGCACCATTCAAAACAACACTAAAGACACAATCAGGTCTAGAATATATGTATTATTACAGCATAGACTCAGTTAGAAAGCAGATCTCCTAAGACACCCTGATTCTGGTTGTCATGCCTTTTTAGAAGGAAATGCACTTGGAAATCTCAGTGGTTGACCTTCTTAAGGATTTAGTTCTGTCTCCATAGACAGCTGCTTCATTTATATGGTTGTGGTTGTAAGCTTACAACCCCATTTCCAAGTAAAGCAGCAAAATAATAAGAAAGCATTGAAAGAGCCCTTGCCTGAAGGTCTGGGGTTCCTTGTGCAAAGATGAGCAAATACATAATTGGGGATTCTTCTTTTCTTTTTCTTGGATTTCTACAAAGTATAGCTCTGTCAAACCATGTAATTTTGGCCCACCAAAAGGAAAATGCAGTAGAAATTTAACTTTCCCAGACCCTTTTAGGAAACTGGAAAAATATGAACCTCCCCTCTTCCCCATTGAGCAATATTAGCTTTCTTCTCAAGTTCTCCATGATTCCCTCTATGTTGATAATGGGGCAGCTTTGAAATCTCTCCTCTCCAAGTGCTGGGGAGTTGTCTTGCTGTTTCTGTGAGGAAAAAAGAAAAAAAAAGAGTGAGAAACAGGTTTCAAAATAATCTGTATCATTTAAACTGTTGTAGTTGCTAACACAGATACAACCATATCTGAACTCTCTGATGACAAAATAAATACCATTTATAACAAATTTTTCTTCTCTGGGACATTTAGGGTCTACATCACCTTTTTTTTAAAGTCCCTTTCTTCCAGATAAACTCAGAATCACTAGTCCTCTGAGAGAATGCTATTAATCCCATGTTTAAATTACAAATATACTAAGCCCAGGGCTTCTTAAAATATAACTAGAATATCTTTTCCAATAGGCAATTGATATGCATACACACATGCATATATATAATTTTTTTATATCCTAATAAGTGTTTGAAATATGTTCTAACTGTTAAAGAGGAACAAAACATGTTTCTACTCATATATAGTAATGTATGTAGCTTCCACTATCCTACTAATTTACCACTCAAAATTCTCTCATATGGATATTCTTGTTACCTCTGTATAAAGGAAATGCTATCCTTATGTTAGAGATGAGGAGCTGCAATGCAATCTGAACTGATTTACCCAAGGTTGTTTAGACAGAATCTGGCAGTGCAGGAATTTGAAAGCAGACCTGCTAAGTCTTAGTATGAGCCCCTAGACAATCAATTATTTCAGGTATGAATGTGCTTTAAAGATCTAAGCAAAAGGGAAACATGAACTGTTGAGCAAATGTTCATTTTGACTTAACTATCAGACACATAGAAGTACATGCTTCAAAGATTTCTGTCTATAATTTAAAAGCACAACACAACAGGTAAAGCTGTCTGAAGAAGATACATAGGTAATTGGAGAGAAGAAAAAAAATCTCATTTTAAATGGAAATAAGTTACTATTTCTATATGGAAAAAAACTTACAAATTTCTTTCAAAGATCACGGAAGGTCCAGCATTTGTATAAAAAAACGATACAGGTGAAGCAAAGTGGGAATGCCCTTGGTCAAGAACTGATTGGTGACCATATCTCAACATGATCTCTGTCTTTGGAGAATGTCTGAGGAGAATTCCCTTGATAAATCTGAACAACCTGACATAGCCAAAACCTTCTTTGTGGCGACACTGAGACCAACGGAGTATTGAGTGTATGTAATTCTATAGCATCACCTTTATTATGGATTATTTTGAGTAGATTGTCCACCAAGGGACAGCCGATGCTCTGTTTGTCAGAAATCATTTTCAAGGACTGAATCAAGTTCTTCATTTGGTACTAGCAGTCTTTGATCCAGATATGGTGGATCTTTTGAATTATTCCATAGTGCTGTATAGTATAAAATAGCAGGACTTTTCCTGTAATAATACTGTGTTCTTGGTTTTCAAAGGTTCCTGTACCAGATGTCATGATGCCCAATAGTATGTTATTGCCAGCAGCTGCATCAGAGAAATCTGAACGTGACACGCCTGCAACCATTACAGCTGAGGGATCTGGGAAGTATCCAGGTATGCAAGAAAAAAACCAGGCATATAAAAGCTACCTGTGGGCAATTTCGAAATAAACCACTTGTTTCTTTCTTAGTAAAGTGAATCCTTTTTGGCTTGCATATGACTACAAGAGATAAAAAGAGAAAAATAACAAGGGGCCTGAATTTGGCTGACTGCACCCATGCAGAACTACTAGGATACACGTGTATGCCAGACTGTTTGCTTTTGATAGAGATAAAAACAAACAGTAGTGGGTAGCCACTTTGAAGGTAAGACCCTCCTTGTTTAGCTGCCAAATAAGACCCAGTCCCAAAAGACAGTGGCACTTTCGCCAACATCAGTGGGGAATGTTAGGGAAGTGATTCTGCCTGCATTTCCAATAGTAGATTTCTTATCCTGGACACTTATTGTATTCTGCACTGGGAAACTACTTTGCTACCTTCCACAGCATGCTTCTTCCTCTCTCCTCAGACCACTTTCCTCCTCCTTTCTAATCACCTATTCTACCTATTGTTCCCATTTCTACTCTCTCCTTCTTTCCTTTCTTTTCTTGTTTGGTGCTCCCATTATAGCAACAAATTCCTACCTTGTGACAAAGAGAAGCCATATGCCGCTCCTGGGCCAACTATCACTTCCAGTCTGATGACTGTGTTTGGATTTTATTACTTTTTTTTAACCTCCTGTTGGTCCTGTCTGATTTATTCTTTGGGGCAAGGATAAGTTGCCATGAATTGTTAGGCGAGCACGTGGCATGCCTGATGCCACTCTTGATTTCTGATTAAAAAAACCTCAAACAAATAGAAAAAGTACTCTGTGCTATTCTCTTCTACTTGTGTAAAAGAAACTTCACTTTCTTTAACTAGGTGAAAATCCTGTGGATGAGAAAAGTACCCCTGGGGCTGATGAATCAAAAACTGGAATGGAAATTAAGACTGAGGAACAGAAGCCACCTAAGGAATCTACTGAAACACCAGATTGGAATAAGAGCAGCGGTAAAGATATGAGGATCGCTGATGCAATGACGGATCAGCTAAATGAACAGCAGAAGAAGCAACAGCTCTCTGTTTCTGACCGCCATGTCTATAAGTATCGTTGTAACCATTGTAGCTTGGCTTTTAAGACTATGCAGAAGCTTCAGATACATTCCCAGTATCATGCTATTCGGGCAGCTACCATGTGTAGCCTTTGCCAACGTAGCTTCCGTACATTCCAGGCTTTAAAAAAACACTTGGAAGCAGGCCACCCTGAACTCAATGAAGCTGAACTTCAGCAGCTGTGTGCATCTTTACCTGTCAATGGTGAACTCTGGGCAGAAAGTGAAAGTATGGCACAAGACGATCATGCACTAGAACAAGAAATAGAAAGAGATTATGAGATGGACCAGGAAGGTAAAGCAAGTCCTGTAGGAAGTGATAGTAGCTCTATTCCAGATGAAATGGGTTCAGAGCCAAAGCGGACCTTACCTTTTAGAAAAGGGCCAAATTTTACTATGGAAAAATTTCTAGATCCATCTCGCCCATACAAATGTACAGTGTGTAAAGAGTCTTTCACCCAGAAGAACATTCTCTTAGTCCACTATAACTCAGTGTCCCATCTACATAAACTGAAGAAGGTTTTGCAAGAAGCATCAAGTCCTGTCCCTCAAGAAACCAACAGCAACACTGACAACAAACCCTACAAATGCAGCATTTGTAATGTTGCATATAGCCAAAGTTCTACATTGGAAATCCATATGAGGTCTGTGCTTCATCAGACAAAGGCAAGGGCTGCAAAATTAGAACCAAGTGGTAATATAAATAGCGGAAATAGTGTAGCAGGGAATGTTAATAGCCCCAGCCAAGGAATGCTAGAATCTATGAGCTTACCAGCAGTTAACAGCAAAGAAACACATATAGATGCCAAAGAATTAAATAAAAAGCAAGCTTCTGAATTAATTTCTGCTCAGCCTACACATCACCCACCCCAGTCACCAGCACAACTTCAAATGCAACTACAGCATGAACTGCAACAGCAAGCTGCATTCTTTCAACCACAGTTTCTAAACCCAGCTTTTTTGCCTCACTTTCCTATGACACCAGAAGCACTCTTGCAATTTCAACAGCCTCAGTTCCTTTTCCCATTCTATATACCTGGGACAGAATTTAGCTTGAGCCCAGATCTGGGTCTGCCAGGTTCTGCCACATTTGGTATGCCTGGAATGGCTGGTATGACAGGATCACTGCTAGAAGATTTGAAGCAGCAGATACAAACTCAGCACCATGTTGGCCAAACCCAGTTACAGATACTGCAGCAACAAGCACAACAGTATCAATCCACCCAACCCCAACTTCAGTCCCAAAAGCAGCAGCAGCAAAGTAGCAAGTTGATGAAAACAGAGCAAACTACTTTAGTAAGTACAGACTGCCAGCTTATAAAGGATATGCCATCATATAAGGAGTCAGAAGAACTTTCTGAGAAACAAGAGAAGCCAAAGCAAGAGTCTACAAGTGAGAATGAAGGACTAAAAGAAAGCAAAGATACAAAGAAACCAAAATCCTCAGAACCAGCAATCCCACCACCCAGAATAGCTTCTGGAGCAAGGGGGAATGCAGCTAAGGCTTTGTTGGAGAACTTTGGGTTTGAGCTAGTTATCCAATATAATGAGAACAGACAAAAAGTGCAGAAAAAAGGTAAGACTGGGGAAGGTGAAAATACAGACAAACTGGAATGTGGAATTTGCAGTAAGCTCTTTTCCAACATTCTTATTCTGAAGAGTCATCAAGAGCATGTGCATGGACAGTTTTTTCCATATGGAGCATTAGAAAAGTTTGCCCGACAGTACAGGGAGGCATATGACAAGCTTTATCCAATTTCTCCATCTTCTCCAGAAACACCACCGCCTCCGCCACCTCCTCCTCCACACCCCCACCAGCAGCAGCACACCCCGCACTACCCCAGCCTGCAGCGGGATATGTACATGAAGGCTGAGCCCCTGCTGCCACCATACGGCATCGGGCAGGGTATGGCCCCTGCTGACCTCCACCATGCCCAGCAGTCGCAGATGCTGCACCAGCTTCTCCAGCAACACGGAGCAGAGTAAGGACTCGGGGCACTGGGGCTTTGCAGAGCTATTGGTGGGGTTTGGGCAATGGGGAGGATGAGGGAGGCTTGGAGATGCATGAGCAGAGTGGCTGGGTTTAACTCCAAGTTAAGGAGCTTGCCCTGGTTCTATGGGAGCAAGACGGGGAGCCATTGAGGTGGAGTTGACCTAAAGTGTGGGGCATGGGCATGGCTTGGAGGTGGGTGATGGGGACAAGAGGAAAGCAAAGATGTGGCTCAGTGCACCGAGCTTGGGGGTTGGCAGAGCCACTGAGCTTGGGACTAGTGCTGTAGGAGCAGCTTTGGTGGTAGTTGGGCAGCTACTCAGACCTTGGTCTGGGGTGGAGGGTTGTATTGGCAAATACATGCCCTGGGCATGGTTTGGACCAGCAGCTCCCTTTCCTGCTGCCCAGGCTTAGCAAGGACCTGGGGTTTGAATGAAGTGTTAGGATTTCCTAGGCAATGGGAGAAGATGCTGATAGAGCTGAATGGGAGAAGATGCTGATAGAGCTGAATGGGAGAAGATGCTCATAGAGCTGAATGGGAGAAGATGCTCATAGAGCTGAATGAGCCTGGGGGCTCCCTGCATGCAGGTTTCTATGTGAGATCCCAGCTTTGTGCCTGGTCAGGGGCTGGGTTTTGCCCACCTTTTGCTTCCCTGCTCAGCCTTTGCCTTCCCGTGGTCCCTGCAGCCTCCCGGTGCATCCCGCCAAGAAGAGGAAACACTCTGAGTCTCCCCCCAACACCCTCAATGCCCAGATGCTCAATGGGCTGATAAAGCAGGAGCCTGGGATGGGGTCAGTGCCACTGAACCCTGATAGAGTCCAAACACCTCCCTGGCACCAGCCAGGAGCTCTCTCACCAGGTATGTGAGTGCCAATGGCTTCTTTGCTCTTCCCAGCTGGACACTGTCTCAGAGGGATTGGAATAAGTGTTTTCCCCTCATTCCAGGCCTGATCCAAGATAACGACAGCTTGAACGGCTCCTACTTGGATCCCAACTACCAGTCTATAAAGTGGCAGCCACATCAACAGAACAAGTGGGCAACTCTCTATGATGCCAACTACAAGGAACTGTGAGTAATTCATCCACCTTGGGAGGCAAGGGGGTAAAGTTGGGGCCATCATACTCACAAGATGGGACAAGGATCAACCTGGACACCCCGTTGTCCTCTCCTATCACCTCCTGATCTCTGCTTGCCTGCATTGTGGTGGAGATGCTCTCCCCATGGTACCTTTGCCATTGGGAAAGTTACTCCTCTGTACTTCCACAAGCCTGATAGAGGATTTAAGGCATGGAACTGGTGCTGTAGGTGATAGTTCAGCAGCTACTCAGGTCTTGGTCTTCCATGGAGGGTTGTATTGGCTATCCAAACCTTGCTCTGAGCGTGGTTGGGACCAGCAGCTCCCTTTCCTCCTGCCCAAGGACCTGAAGTGTTAGGATTTCCTAGGCAATGCATAGCATGGATGGCTGGAGGTAATCTAGAGCCACTTCAGCACAGCCTGAGAGCAGCATGGAGAGGAGCCTGAGGAGGAGGAGGAGTGGGAGTGGTTGATGGGCAGAGGAGAGAAGGGGAGGAAGAGAGAGGGGGCTGAGGAAAGCTGGGAAGCCAGGAGGGATGGCAGAGGGGCAGAGGGAAAGGATGGAGAGGAAAGGGGTGGCAGAGGTAGGTGGGGAGCAGAGAGCAGTGCGGGGCTGGGAGCTGGAAGGCTGTGAAGGGTGGAGGCAGTGCAAGGACAAGCTGCAGAGGGAAAGAGGAGTGCTCAGGAGGAAACCACTCCGGATCCTCCCTGCATTCCTTGGAGGTGACAGAGAGCTGGCAAGCAGCAGGCTGGCTTCCAGGAACCTCTCTGGGAGCAAACGAACCTCCCCCTGTTTCCCCTCCTCCTCCTCTTTGTGCTCAGCCAGGGGCTGGTAGGGGTCCTCTTGGAGGACATGGAGGAGGGGGTGCTCTGTTGTCTGTGACACCGAATGACCCAGGACCCTTATCACACCTTACCTGGATGGTGCTCATTGTGTGAGCCAGGCCCCGAGTCATGGAGGCAGAGCAGGACCTGGGATGTGCAGGGATGTGCTGCTGCAATCCCTCGTGCATCCCCAGCCTCGGTCCTTGCCCCAGTCTATAACACAGACCTGAGGTGACTGGGCCATGCTGGGGGTTGTTCCCTGTGAGAAGGGGCTGTTGGAGTTGGTTACTTCACTGGGGACACCCAGTCATTGGCAAACACTGTGTTTGTGGCTGTTTCCCCACCACAGCAGGAGAGGGTTGGTTTGCAGGGGGGGTTACGTGTGGTTTACCAACCTGTTTCCATAAAGGAAGCATCTTCCCCCTTCAGGAGGAATATCAGCTGCTTCTGGGCAGTTGTGACACTGATTTCCTCCCTGTCAAAGCCACCTTTGCCTATTGCTGCTGTTCCTGCTTCTCCCAGCTCTCTTTCTGTGCCAGTAATGCCTGTAGCATTGAGCCTCACAACCTTTGCCCTGTGTCCAAGTGCTTCTCTGGCTTGGACCATACTTGATCTCAGTCTGTCACTCCCTGGATTGGCCTCTCTTCCATCATCCATCTCCACAGGGCTTTCACTACTACAGAAGCACCTTGTGTAGTCAGCAGGGTCCAAAGAGCTCTGTGCATCCTGGAGCAGACCTTTTGCATGGCCTTGCTTTTGTCTTGCACATAATGAGTCCCCATTTCCTTCCACCTCACTATTTACCTGCGCTGGGTAAATGGTTTTTCATCTGAACCACGTCACAACCCTTTCAGTTTATCACAGACCACCTGCAAGTGTTCCAGTCCCTGTTGTATTCCTTGTTCCAGAGCTTATCCATGGACTCCAGCATCCTACAGGCAGATTGACAGAGCAAACCACGCTCTATTGGCAACAGAGAAGCTGCTGAAGTGCTGCAACCCTCAGCTTTTAACTCCTGCAAACCCAGCCCCATGTTCTTTGGACCACTTGGGCTCACCTCCTTAATACCTGCTTTTAGGATTGAGCCAGAGCAAACCCACTTCAGTGGCATTTAGGTCATCGTCCCGTTGTGTAATGAGGAAATTCCTCTTACCTGACTTCATGTAGGTCTGAGGGACCCACGTGAGCTCTGTTGTGGTGCTGGGTTTGACCAGAATTAAGGGTGAAGGTCGAGGTTGATTGGTAATTCCCAGTTTACACACTGCCTCAGTGGACTTTTGCTCCTTTGTGGTGGGTTTGAGGCCAGGTAGCTCTAAGAGAGCCTCTGCAAGCTGGACCTGCATCTGCTTCCACATGGAAGATGGCTTTGTTCTCCTGGTAGAGCGCTGCACCGGAATATATCATGGAATGGTTTGGGATGAAGGGAGCTTAAAGCTCCTCCAGCTCCAATCCCTGCCACAGGCAGGGACACCTTCCACTGGAGCAGCTTGCTCCAAGCCCCTGTGTCCAACCTGG
>JANHGB010045712.1:24173-32480 GCA_026283785.1 Coracopsis vasa | reverse complement strand
CAGACCTGAGGTAATCCAAAGATGAAACACTCGGATCTAGTGTGGATCACCAGTGGGAAAGGGGGGTTTGCAGAAGGGGTCTGTTGGGAGAGGATTAGCCTGGGTTTCCTGAGACAAGATGTGGTTTTGCTTCATAGCGAGGGGAAAACATTCATGAGCTGCAGAGTGGCTTGTAGAGTCTGTGGTTGTGTCCTCTTCACCATATCCTGCTTCACCCACCACAAGTTCAGCTTCCTGTTTCACTTGACCTCCCACTTTTCCCTCCAATTATGATGCAGCCAGTGCAGCATCCTGCATTGCCTCCTCAGCTTGCCCTGCAGTTGCCACCAATGGATACTTTATCTGCAGATCTTACCCAGCTTTGTCAGCAGCAGCTGGGATTAGATCCCAATTTCCTGCGGCACTCTCAGTTCAAGCGTCCACGTACAAGAATCACAGATGACCAGTTAAAAATCTTGCGGGCTTATTTTGATATTAACAATTCCCCAAGTGAGGAGCAGATCCAAGAAATGGCTGAAAAATCTGGTCTTTCTCAGAAAGTTATCAAGCACTGGTTTCGTAATACGTTGTTTAAAGAACGACAGAGAAATAAAGATTCTCCATATAACTTCAGCAACCCTCCTATAACAGTATTGGAAGATATTAGAATAGATCCTCAGCCTTCAGCCGTAGAACCTTACAAGTCTGATGCATCTTTCAGCAAGAGATCATCTAGGACTCGGTTTACTGACTACCAACTTCGTGTCCTCCAAGACTTTTTTGACACAAATGCTTATCCAAAGGATGATGAAATTGAGCAACTTTCAACTGTCCTGAACCTACCTACTCGTGTAATTGTCGTGTGGTTCCAAAATGCACGACAAAAAGCTCGCAAAAGTTATGAAAATCAAGCTGAAACTAAAGACAATGAGAAAAGGGAACTGACAAATGAGCGTTACATTCGAACCAGTAACATGCAATATCAGTGTAAAAAGTGCAGTGTAGTTTTTCCCAGGATCTTTGATTTGATTACACATCAGAAAAAGCAGTGTTATAAAGATGAAGATGATGATGCTCAAGATGAAAGCCAAACTGAAGATTCTATGGATGCTTCTGATCAAACAGTGTATAAGAACTGCACAGTTTCTGGCCAAAATGACTCTGTAAAAAGCCTGACAGTCACAGCAGCAAGCTGTGGCTCTGGTTCTAGTACTCCTTTGGTTCCATCACCAAAACCAGAACCTGAGAAGGCTTCTCCTAAACCAGAGTCCACAGAAAAAACAAAACAAAATGAAAACATCTCTAAGCAAACTGATACAACTTCTCAAAGCTCCAAACCAGTACAGTCTACTCCAGTAACCTCTTCTGACCCTCAGCCTTCATCTTCTCAATCGCAGCAACAAAAACAATCACAGATAGTAGGGAGACCTCCTTCTGCATCACAAACCACGCCTGTTCCTTCCAGTCCTTTACCAATTTCAATGACTTCTCTACAGAACAGTCTACCTCCTCAGTTACTGCAGTACCAATGTGATCAGTGTACAGTTGCCTTTCCAACTCTAGAACTTTGGCAAGAGCACCAGCACATGCATTTCCTAGCAGCCCAAAACCAATTTCTTCACTCGCAGTTTTTAGAAAGACCAATGGATATGCCCTATATGATATTTGATCCCAATAATCCTTTGATGACTGGACAGTTACTTAATAGTTCTCTTGCTCAGATGCCACCACAAACTGGCTCATCACATACAGCACACCCTGCTACAGTTGCTGGTTCCCTGAAACGAAAACTAGACGATAAAGAAGACAACAATTGTAGTGAGAAAGAGGGAGGAAACAGTGGAGAAGATCAACATCGTGATAAGCGTTTAAGAACTACAATTACTCCAGAGCAGTTGGAAATACTTTATGAAAAGTACCTACTAGATTCCAACCCCACCAGAAAGATGCTAGATCACATTGCACGTGAAGTAGGATTAAAAAAGAGGGTTGTACAAGTCTGGTTTCAGAATACAAGAGCCCGAGAAAGAAAGGGACAATTCCGTGCAGTTGGTCCAGCTCAGTCACATAAAAGGTGTCCTTTCTGTCGAGCTCTGTTTAAAGCAAAATCAGCTTTAGAAAGTCACATTCGCTCTCGACATTGGAATGAAGGGAAACAGACTGGTTACAGTTTGCCTCCAAGTCCTTTGATATCAAATGAAGATGGAGGAGAAAGTCCACAAAAGTACATATTTTTTGATTACCCATCACTGTCATTAGCAAAACCTGAATTATCAAGTGAAAATGAATTAGCCTCCACTGTATCGACCCCTGTTAGCAAAACTGCAGAAATGTCACCGAAGAACCTCTTAAGTCCTTCTTCCTTCAAAGCAGAGTCTAGTGAGGATATAGAGAATTTGAATGCCCCTCCTGCTGACTCTGGATATGATCAAAACAAGACTGACTTTGATGAAACTTCATCAATTAATACGGCAATTAGCGATGCCACAACAGGGGATGAGGGGAACAATGAAATGGAAAGCACAACTGGCAGTTCAGGGGATGTAAAACCTGCATCACCTCCCAAAGAACCAAAACCGCTTGTGAACGACACGCTATCAAAAGCTGAAACTACACCTACAAATGAGAATACTGACGACAAATTTCTCTTTTCCCTAACAAGCCCCTCAATACATTTCAGTGAAAAAGATGGTGATCATGACCAAAGTTACTACATTACTGATGACCCGGATGATAATGCCGATCGCAGTGAAACTTCAAGCATAGCTGATCCAAGTTCACCTAACCCATTTGGAGCTAGCAATCCCTTTAAATCCAAAAACAGTGATCGGCCAGGCCACAAACGTTTCCGAACACAAATGAGTAACCTTCAGCTCAAAGTTCTCAAGGCTTGCTTTAGTGACTACCGGACTCCAACAATGCAGGAATGCGAAATGCTAGGGAATGAGATTGGCCTGCCCAAACGTGTGGTCCAGGTCTGGTTTCAGAATGCCCGGGCTAAAGAAAAGAAATTCAAAATTAACATAGGGAAGCCATTCATGATAAATCAGACTGGACCTGATGGGACAAAGCCAGAATGTTCTTTATGTGGCGTGAAGTATTCTGCACGTTTATCCATAAGAGATCATATCTTTTCCAAACAACATATTACAAAAGTGAGAGAAACTGTGGGAAGTCAGTTAGATCGAGAGAAAGATTATTTAGCTCCTACAACAGTTAGACAGCTGATGGCACAGCAAGAATTGGATCGCATAAAGAAGGCTACTGATGTGCTAGGATTAACAGTACAGCAGCCAGGCATGATGGACAGCAGTTCTCTTCATGGTATCAGTTTGCCAGCAGCTTATCCAGGACTCCCTGGCCTTCCTCCTGTTCTCCTGCCTGGAATGAATGGTCCATCCTCCTTACCTGGATTTCCACAAAGTTCAAACAGTAAGTCTATCTGGGGATGATTTTCTCCTTTTATTAATTTGATCATATTGCAAAGTTACCATCCCCTTCCAAGGCACAGCATATTATGCATTCATGTTACACTTCTGAGAGTGGTCTGAATAGCTAAAATGTACAGCTATGAGGTGTACTCAGTGCAATTCTCAATTGTAGCCTAGATAATATCTCTGATTTTTGAAAAAAAATAAAATTTGAAATCTAATTGACAGAAATGGTGTTAGTCCATATTAGGCTTCTGTTACAAAAGCAGTATAAAAATAGCATTGTTAGGCTTTTTTGTCTGTTTTGAAAGACACTCACTTAGGCAAAACTTGGGTTAGAAATTTTATATGTAAATTCTTTGTATGCAAATAATTAATGTCTGATAAAACACAAAATAGTAATTCCCACAATATTGATTGATCAGGTATTTGGTCCACTCCTTAGACCAGTCCAACCTGTTGTTTATTTCAGAATAAATGTTTTTTTCAGAATCTTGTTTTTCTCTTCATTGGATCAGAATGGCTTTCCTTCCACAGTGGAGTCTCTGGCTGAGTGCCCTCTGGCTTTTGAAAAAAAAATCTATCAGCACAGAAATTGTATATAAAGAAAATGTGAAGTTGCTGTATTTCCTTCTTAATGGCATACAGTGTCCAGGTCCAAAACCCGACTGGTTGTTGTTCATTAAAATTATAGATATGGTTTCTCCATATAACTTCTCTAAATAGCTTTGTTTAGGTTGACATTCAGGTAAAATGGGCTCCAGAAAACTCAGGCTTTGATTATACTACTAAATGAAATTTGCTTGAGATGATATTATTACATTATTTCACTCTCAAAAACAGAAAGTACCCGTGCAGAGTGAGTCTTGGGAAGGGTTGTGGTCCCATGATAGCCTGTCAGCTGTGCTCGAGGGCTGTTTAGAAGAATGCTTGTTGGCCCAGTCCAAAACAGTGCCAGTGACTATTCCTACTCTTTAACTTTACAAATGGTTTAGTTTCAGTTTTTTGGAAATGTTCCTTGCTATTCTTTAACATGCTAGTATCATTGCAGCCTCAGAGTCTCTAAATTATTCTGTTAATAATGCAGAAGGTATTATTACAAGCCAACTGGTCCATAATAATTCAATTTTCAGATTTTCTAATTTACACCAAATATCTCTACTTTGAGATAAATTTAAATCATTAGTATCGTAGCATACACAGTGCATTGCAATTGAGATGGATTTTTACCCCCTTTCATCTTGCATCTTCTTAAGGTTAATTAGCCAATTGTGGGCAAACCCCACTGTGTAAACTAGCTAGTAGAATCTTCTTGTTAACTTTTTCTTCTGCCATATGCTAAATAGCCCCTACATTCCCCTTTTGTTGCCTAGCAAATACTTGCATGCATAAATCTCCATTCCCTAATGATACATAATGGAGCAGTCATAGTGAGTGGAAAAAAATAGATTATTTTAATCATTCATCATAGAAAAACAGTAATATACTCAGATATTCTCCAATACGTGCTCAACAATAGTATTTTCTGCACCTAATTAACCCATTTCTATTTTCTTCTCTACCCTGCTTTGGTTGATAGTTCACATTCATATTTGATGCTAAGAATCATATAACAAGTACCTTTTTGAAAACAGGCTTCCAAGCAAGCTTTTCTTCAGCTATAGTTTTCTAGCAGCATGTATGTTCTCATCCAGCAGGACAATTGTTTTGCATCATTCTTAGCATGAGGGATGTTCTGAAGCTAATTCCCTGATGACTCACTGTTCTATACTTTGTCTACGTTTTGTGAATTCCACTGCAAGCATGTAATTTCTTATCTTTCGAACCCAATCCTGAAAATGCTCTTCAGAAGTCTCACTGGGATCCTGTATATTCAAATATTTACCTGCTTTCACTGATACTTACCGGGTTGGTAACTGTATATCCTGTGGCAAAGCCCATCCATTCTGTCCTATGTGTTGTCAACGTTAGTAAGATCCTCACTTTTAAAGAATATGTTTGCTGCTTGATAAAGACAGGAACTACTGAAACTATAATAGTAAATGTCACATTTAAAATTCTCTTTTGTGTTTTTCTTTACTCATGTTAGACAGAGAATTAGCCTAATTAGTTTCAGTGGTTAATACAAGTTTATGAGGGATTTCACTTTCTGGTTCTTTCATCCAGTATTGTCTCTGGATTTCCAAAAAAGTACAAAACTTAGTTAATTTTGCAAAATACTGTTCTTTTTTAAAATGCAGTATTTGCTTTTACAACAGGTTTGAAGTGGAACACTTGAAAATAATGCTAAATCACAAAAGATAGAAATATTCAAAATACTGTTCATTTTATCCTATTTATGTAGCGCTCATGCTGGACTTTTATTTGCAAAGATTATTAGATTTGTCAAAATAAGATAGCTTCGTTTCTGAAGAAAAGGTTCCATTAACATTATATTCAGTTATTTTGTTCCAAACCATGTGGTTTTAATGTCAGAATTACTGTGTTCTAGGATGATGTGTCAAAACATCCTCTTACCAGTGGGATATGTTTCTGTAGACAATGTAACTATACCATCTTGTGCGCATCAAATGCTGAGCAAGGTCTCAAAATCACTTCTGTCTTTGGTCAGCATAATTCCTAATATGGCATTATTTGGTAGAATTCTAATTCATAGAGATTTTCAGTCCTGGCTTGTCTTTTTCTTCAAGCTCCTTATTTTCTAGGTGACTGTAGATAGAAGAGTTCTCCTGCTGTTTTCAGCTGTTCTTAATATTCACATTCTCTTTTCTTCTTACGTTTGTGGTTTTGCCTATGATCCCTTGCAGAAAACTAGTGCTTCATCTTGCTTCTACCTATTAATACTGGTTCTACGAACCTTTTAATGTCGTCATCATCATTACCATAGGTTCTTTGCACATCACTTAAGCCTGGGCTGCCTTGAAGATTCACAGCAGCTTTTTCCAAGAATGCACACATGACTGGGTAATATGTACTTAGTGGTTTTTGAAATCTTATCAAGAGAGAAATATGATTCAGCAACAATTATTTTCCTTATTATTTAGGGCACTAAAATCTGTTCTGTGTTTGCTTTTGGACCATAGGTGGCAGTTTAGTTTTCATATTTTTAGCCTTCTGATTCCTCCAAGTGAAAGAGAAGTCACTCCTTTTTGATAGTCACTTAAACGAGTTAGCAGGATTAGAATGTTTCTTCATGATTAGTGAATTTTCTATTCTACATCTCTTATGTCTAGAAATGGAACATTAGTTTTCATCAGGTTTCCTTCATTTAGTTTTGTAAACCCCCAGTTCCACATGTAACTTCCAATGAAACAGGTGGCTTTCAATATTCTGTTGCAGCCTGTCTAGATATTTAACTGAATTCTGTGTATTTCAACTAAATTGCAAAGAATATCTGGAAAATGAGATAGATCTTGGCTGCTCTGGGCATCATCAGTGTGAGTAGATTGAAGACAACATGATGTGTGTAAGAGTTGAAGAGGTTAAGAACAGAAAGAAATCGGAAAAATTCTAAGTAGCTGACAAGCCCAAATAACCATGACAAAGCTGGGGCAGCAGTTCACACTAACTGCATCATTCATGCATTTTCCATCTACAGTATTTATCATATAATATATTTTCAGCAGACTACACACACAATTGCCTGTTACTTCCTGTTGAAAGCATATGGGCAAGCGATAGCATCTTTGATGTTATTCTGCAGTAACTGTGGCAATTACCCACTTTTTAATTATAACTGTTGTGACTTGTTTCACTGTACTATCTAATCTGTGCTCACAATGCATTTTAACTCCTTAGTGTTCCCCTACCATTAAACAGAAGTAATGACATGGTGACAAACATTAAATGGCCTCTTTGTTAAATCTGGTAATTATTCCCCTTGAATCCTAATTGCTTTATTCCTAAGTAATGCTAAGCACCTGGATACTGATGATTTAACCGTCATTCTTGTTCACTCCATTAGTGCTTCCTAGTAGCTAATGCCCATCTAACCTCCATTACAGAGCCTGCATTTATTGTTCTCTGTGTGGTAGTAGACTGTTCCCAATGTTGCTTCACTTTTACAGCTCTGTATGCATCACACACTTTGTATGCTCTTTTCTCTAGCAGACTTACTTGCCTGAAAAGATTACAACAGGTGTAATGTAAAGCCTCTTACAGTTAGTTGCCTTTTTTACCCTGTGCCATCATTTAATTTTCTGACCAACTATACATCTCACAGAAGTTGCTTTTAATAGACTGCTACCAGCCAATGCACTATATCTGATACTTGAAACAGAGAAAAGATTTCTTCCATTAAGTTATAAGGCATACTTCTTGTGTGTATGCACCCCTCTAGACAGAACCAGTACACCCTTATGTTGCTTTCTCTAATGAGGTAGAGGACGTCATGACTGCATGCTTCAAGTAAACCGAGAACAGCAGCATTCCTGTGTCAAAGTACTTTAGTGTTATTACACTTATTTCCCAGCAAATGCTGCACTGACCTGATTGTCGTGGTAAAGAAAACCCTGTTCAAACTTTCAAAAATGAAAACGTAAGCTGTGTGGTGTCCCAGTAATGAATAGCATTGACCTGATTGCTTGTTCTGTAAGGTTTTTGAATGGTCATTTCCTGTTGATATTTACTTATTTAAATGTCTTTCTTTATCTATTATTATTGCATTTTCCTCCCAGCAATTTGGATAAAGATTCCTTTTTATTTGGGAGCTAATTACTTGTGGTGAGCACCATAATTACCAGGTTTCTTAGGTGAAGGATGTGTGGGTTATATCATCCCAGAGGCATGATAAAAATTAGTTAAAATGAACAACAAAGTAGACATCTCTCAAAGTATCAATTAGAGGGAAGCACTCTCACTGTGCTTAATGCTTCTTTTCTAATAATGTGCTACTGAG
>JANHGB010045712.1:0-16663 GCA_026283785.1 Coracopsis vasa | reverse complement strand
CTGATACCATGTAATAACCTCAGCAACAAAAAAAACATAACCACACCCTACTGATAGTTCTTTCTACCTCCTCCTTTTGATACCAGATAAATTATATAAGTGAAATATTTGCTCTATGGCAAATAGTCAATAGCCAAACGTTCAGTGATTTGAATAGATTCAGAATTTTATCTACAGTATTCAATTTTGGCTCTAAAATGCAGATCTCAAAGGTTTGCAACTACAATTAGAGGCATTATTTTAATTGTCACGATTTTATATTTTGTATTTGTAATAATTTATTGTTTTACTACCCAGTCCGCAGCAGAAGAACTGGAGGTTAGAATGCCTGTTAAATACCTGTGTCATGTTAAAAGGCCTGATATTAGCTGTAAGAGTTTGTTTTTCATTTTTCATGACACATAGTCAAGCATCTTCAAAACACAGGCTTTGAATCATGACTGTACATGTAATTATTTTTTTAATTAGTATAGCAAGATTAAGCCAGGAACCCATCCTAACTAAAGTATTCATACTGAAGGGTTCTCGTACACAAATGAGCGCTCAGTGGTAACTGGCTCATGTAACAGAAAATGTTTAGCTAAGAGATTAGCACTGATGTGTTAGTACAGATTATAGCTGGCTTATTTTTAAAGTGAAATTTAAAAAAGCATACAGAAAGCTGACAGAAGATGTGGTGATATAATAAGATACCACTGAAAATGAGATCAGAACTTCACAATAAAGCAGTTAGCATAACTAAGTGGTAGGCTACTTACACTAAAGATTTTACTTTTAATATACCTGGAATTGAGAACTCTGGGAAGAAGAAGGTGAATCCCATTTCCCTTTTCATATTTAAGCTTTTTAAAGAACCATTCTATGGTTCTATGATTCTACGATTAAAACAAATCAGCTAACTTAGAATAACTGTGATAACATACAGTATGACTTCCACAAATCATACAAAGATATTCTCAAGTAAAGCTCATGTATTTTCCTCTGTATTAGTCCCACTCTGGTTGTACACAATGGGAAGATGCCTTCTTGAAAAACCTGTATTCTCACAATTTTTCTGCCTAGCTGAGAAGTAAAATGATTTTTTCCAGGTCAATAATATTAAAACATCTTTCAGCAAGGTTCCCATGAGCAGGAATAGATACCATGTCTTAATGGCCCAGAATGCTGTTTATCATGGTTCTCTGTGAAGTTCAGTAAATGGTGTGATATCAACAATGGTGAGTAAACCACAGTAGTCTTTTGGTTTTAGTTCTTAGTGCCATAGTATTAAAGTTAATATAAAAGGAAACATAATTAAAGCAAAGAAAATATTTAAATAAATAATAAGACTTCCCCCCAAATAAAATTTAAAAAAGCCCATTGAAACAAACAGTAAAAAACAACCCAGGATCTGAACCAATATGTGGCCACAGTTGTAACTTCTTAACAGCTTATGAGCAGCAAAAGTCTTAGAGTGGTGTTTCAAAACCAGGCAGAGATGAAATGAATGGGCTTTTGCAAGAAAGCCAGTTCAACACTGTAGGGACCATTAAAGTAAAAATTAGATTGCCTGCTGGCTTGCAGTCTGATGGGGAAAGTCCCTCAATAGTGGATGATTTGTAAGCACACATTCTTATTTCAAACAGTGGGTTGCCTGCTCCCTGCTGTTTGAAGTGAGTTTAATATTCATAGACGCATCTACAAGCTATTTACTCTGACCCAAGTGATAGGCTTTGTTGTTTAGTGCTGCTGCATCACGTGATGGGACTGCTTTGTGCTGTGAGCCCTTCTTTCACAACTCATGTATTTTCAGCACTTGAGCACCAGCAGGCCAGGATGCTATTTTTATTGAACAACATCTTCCCGAAGAAAATTATAGAGCTGGGAAGGGGTGGGATTAGAGCCTTTTGGGACTATTTTTTTCCAAACCCTGCAGATTCTTGGGTGCAACTAGTATTTGCAGAATCTCTGTGGCTTACATATGTTTTTTACAAAGAGAAACATAGTCTTGCTACCTAGGGTAATTTAGGAGATCTCATGTCACATTTATAACAGCAAGAGTCTTACAGATGATGACCTGGCCCAAAATCAGTGTGAGCAAAAATATTCTTCCCTCCTAAATTCCCCACTTGTTTCCACAGAAAAAGGTGTTCTTCGTTTCCTGTCCAAAACCTTGTAGCACAGCATTGCTGTAGAGCATTAAACAGCTGCTCTGCCTTTCATGTACCCCATATATAATATGCATTTCAGTGAGCCTATTTATACCAGTTTAGAACCTCCTAGGTTGAGAAATACTATGTACCTTTAAAATGAATTATCTACATAATCTTTTGGGATTTTTTTTTGCCAGAAAATTGATTTTTTTTCATACCTCTTGATAGCTATAATTGCTATTTAATTTCTTCCACATATTTATCAAATAGCTACCCACAGTCTGCTGTGATGACCCTGTTAAGATTGCATAAAAATTACCTGATCAAATTGCTTAGGTTTTTATTGGAGTAACTCAATTTCAATGAGACAGCGACTGTTCTAGAACAGGTTATGTGAAAAGGGTATGGTAACACTGAACTGGTATTTGTGAAAAGGGTATGGTAACACTGAACTGGTATTTGTTCAAAAAACATTTTGTTGACACTGAACTATTTATTTAAAAATCATATAATATGGAGGAGCTAATTCAGTGTTGTGGCACTAGACCTCACTGTTGTAAAGCAGTTACCAGTTCAAAATGACAAAACTCCATTTACAGTTTTGTTCTTAGTTTGAAGACACACTAGAAAGGTGAACAGAAAGTAATTAACTGCTGCGAAGAAAGTCCACCTGAAAAATATTTTAAATCATTCCTTGTTCTGTTACTTACTACTAGCTTTCCTTTTTAAATATAATTTAGAAACTGTTTCTATGAGAAATCTTTCATAAATCTTTTAGCTTATTTTTTTCAATGATTTTTTTGAGTTATGTGGTGTTCTAAACAACACTGAATTTTTAATTATTCTTTTTAGAAATTTTTGACACAAATTACTTCCTCTTCTCACCTCCCTCCCTCCCTTTTTTCTTTCCTTTTCCTTCTTTCCTTCCTTCCTTCCTTAATTCCTCCTTCCTTTCTTCCTTCCTTCCTTCCCCCCCTTTCTCTCCCTGTCTTTCTGTCTTTCCTTCTCTCTTTCCACCTTTCTTCTTCATTTTAGACAAATACCTGCAAATCTGCTTTTTCCCTTTAGTTTTAATGGATCTGTACAAATATATTTCTTTCTTCTGTGAGGGAACATATTCCTTGTGTTGCTTTAGTTGGACTGACATGAAGGGTTGGTCTTTTGCACATCTCTGCATTTCAGGCACAGGAATTGAAGAAATGATTGTGTGTGTGAAACTCACCCCTCCCTATGACCGCTGATCCTGTGAAAGGGAGAGAAAACAGATTAGCTGGATTCATAGGCTGGGAATCCCTAGTCTGGAATTCATAGACAATCATGACCAGAGAGGTTTACTTTCTACATTACACAGTCCATAAAACTTCTTTTAGTCTTTCACACAATGCAGAAAAGAAATGCTTGCCTATAGCCAAAGTGAATGTTACTGAGCTCAGTAACACAGGCATTCCTTTCTGCCAGCACAGAGAGTCTGCATCTCTGACTGTCCTGGGTCTCTTGCAGGCCATTCATGGTAATTTGATTCTGGTCTGTCACACAAGCTTGAGCAGCAACCTGAATATACAAATACTTGAAGCATTCATTATTGATAAGACTTGGAGAAGCATTAGATAATGTGTTACTTAATGTACTTATTGTAGGTGACTTCAGATGGATGATGACTTCAGATAGATGCAGGATTGCACAGCACTCAGCAAATCAACACAAATTTCTCTGTTTACTTTTGTGTGAACATGAAAGTCACAATGAGTCAGCTGCAACGTAAACTATTGACACAGCAGCTCATCAACACAGTCTGTTTGCCATTCAGAAGGTGTAATTAGAGTCATTCAAGAGAATTGAAAATAGATTCTCTATGCAATTTGATCATCTTAGGTGTATTTAAAAAACAAAACCCAAAATGATTTCAGGCTAAGAAATTTGATGATACAATTTTTTTCCTATTATGTATAAAACCCACAGGATACTTTGTCATACAAGGTCTCCTTTCCCTACCCCATCCAAACCAATAAAATTATGTGAAAATACTACTGACCCTCAAACTGCATTCCCCAAAGGTGAAGTCTTCTAATGAAATCTATTAAAGCAAAGTCAGGCCCCAGTGAAAGGCAAGGGTAATAATATTCACCAGATAGGCACTATGTTCCTAATTGTCATAATGTAAGTGTCATAACTGGGACAATTAAAGATGATTGATTCTGCATCATAGATTGAGTCATGAGTCATAGTAAATGGAACAAAATCTTGCTGAAGTAAATAAACATTAT
This sequence comes from Coracopsis vasa, assembly GCA_026283785.1. Lineage (NCBI taxonomy): Eukaryota > Metazoa > Chordata > Aves > Psittaciformes > Psittacidae > Coracopsis > Coracopsis vasa. Next base: position 12,267 of record JANHGB010045712.1, on the reverse strand, counting down.
AAGCTATGCAGTACATAGTGATGTATCACAAAATACCTAGAACTTGAGTTAAGGTGATCCAATGCTTTGGATGTGATGGCACAGCAAGATCGCTTCTGCAGTGATAATGCTCAGGAGAAAAGGGCTTGCTGCATACAATTCTGGACAATGAAAGACCCACTATTTTTTAAGAGTCAACATTTAAACTGGATAGGAAGAAGAATTTATTAAACCAGACAGAACAGCACATTAGCACATTGCTTCTGGAACCCTAGCTAGCTAACTCTATGTTTCAGACCACTCTGGATACCTCAAAATCACAAAGTAGATTTGGATGACTGATGATACCTGTCAGTGTAGTGTCTTCTAGGCATCAGTAACATCCATGCTTCAGATTCCCCAGTTAAGGAAGAACTGCTGAGTACGCTGGGACCACAGCAGAGGATGAAGCAGCCCAGGCTATGAGAACAGGGAAAGAAGTTACAGCTGGTGGCTTGTTGGACAGGAACTCTATACCATGTCACATCTGTGCCAGTTGTGTTATGCCACAGTTCTCACCTAGAAAAAAATCCCTTCAATAGCTAAATACCAGATTCTCCAGAGAAGTTCTCGGCTTTTTTCTGTTCCTGACCTATTCAGCCTTTTTAGGCTTTCTGCAAGATGTTTTACTCTGCAAGCTCAGATATTATGTATTTTTCCTGGAATGACTCCCATTTCTCTTATAATTTTTAATGTTATTGTCCCAGTTACTAAATAACATGAAGCTGCCATGTACATCCTTCCCTTTGAATGCTATTCCTGTGTTATACTTGATATTTTAAAGCACCCAGTCAATTCATTTAGGTACATAGAAAGATCAGAGAAACAGCATGTTTTATTGGCTGAAATATTGAAATGCTTTAACTTCAACAAGTTGTAGCTCTATTTAGTGTAGAGTGCTTATTTTTAAGTCAGCGTCCCAGTCTGACTTCCATGCTAAATAAGAAGACTATTAAGGCAAAAGTGTATATTTTGGAGGTATTAAATGTATTATGAAATACCCCAATTCCACAGAGGATGAGAGCTTTTCAGAAGTGATGTGGCCAGACTCAGCTTCAGCTGATGGAAAGATAAGTAGCTTATTTACGTTTAAAGCAGTGAAATATTTTGTCCCTTGATTCAGAATCAAAGACTCCCACATTTGTAATGCTTATTTTCGGCTTGCATAGCTCAGCTTTGAGTCACTGGTCAACTCATTATCCTTACGCATTTATTGTTGAAGTGCTATCTGTTTGCTCTGCACTCTACAAGAACAACTCCCACAAGGAAAACTTTAATTCCCACAGAGGTATCTTTGGAGGCATTTGTAAATTTGGAGTGACTCCTGCATACTTGTCCTTTTATCTCTTTTCTCAAGTGACACAGAAGTAGCAATAGGAATATCTAATAGGCTAAGATGTGCACTGTCAGATCCTTACGACATCACCCCTTTCCTCCATTCTGTCTGTGTTAGGCCAGGGTAATTAGTTCTTCTCATGGCTGGTAATTAAAGCCAGATCTCATAGACCTAAACACTTTGAGAAAGAAGATTAATGATAGGCTCTCTGTTTTTATGTCTCCTGAGGGTGGGGAAATCCTAATGAGGGGGAGGAGGAATATGGAGAGAAAAAGTGTTGTGTTCTGTGCAGTAACTGAAGAAAATGGTAAACGCATGACTTCTGGGGAGTGAAGAGATGAGTTTAATGGCTTTCCAAATCACCATCTTCCCCCTTTTTTGGTGAAATTCATTTGCAGCACATTTCTCCTGCCTTCATCTTGAGTGCACCAGGAAGGACGCAATTGTTTTCTTCCCACTGTGAAGTGCAAATAGTAGAGTGTGCAGGCAGCAGCCATCTGGTATTGACTGAGCATGGCTCAGCTTTGACTGATGAGATGTGAGTGGGCCTGTGTCCCAGCTATGTTCAGGGCAAGGGACACTGACCAATGTATTCTGTCTATTTATTATTTTATTCTAGAATCTCAAAGAGAGATTGAAAAATCTGTCTTCCAAGACACAAACTGATATATAGTTTTTGTTCTTGATTTTCTTTTTTTTTTTTAATAACTGATTAGAGCTTGCTAAAAAAATAATTAAAAATATGAGCTTTTGAGATTACATTCCCCCACCTCCCAAAAGACTTAGTGGTGAACATGTGAAAGTTTTAAGTCAAAGTATTTGAGGCAAAATGTAAAAAAATCTGATTTAGTTACCCAATTATACATCTGTGTCAGCTCTTTTAAATCCAGTGAGGGCAAGTCTAATTTATAGTTGGGCAGCTGACCTTGGAATCTAACCCAAAGCACATTTATGTACATCCCATGTCCAAAACTAGATCATAAGTACTTGAATGCAGGATCACTGTTTTCTTTCAGTTGCTGCTGTTGTTATTTGTGTTTTATAGTACTAGAACACCAAAAGCACTCCAATCTAATTAGGATCCCATTTTACTATGAAGAAGCATAAATCTATTGTGTAAGAAAGAATTCACTCTAACCTGGGGAGACAGGTATATTTTGGAGGAAAGAAAGAAAGGTCAGGGAAAGAAGAAATACAGGAAAATACAAAGTTTTTTTCAAGCAAAATGATCTCAGGAATGCACAGCTAAGTACTGGTCAGTTCTACACCTTCAGCAGGATCCATGTTATAAATAGTTTTACTGAGTTAGAAAGAAAAATCAGTGAGTGTCTCAGACAAGAAATTGGAGAAGGAAAGTAAACTGTACAACACTAGTAAGCTTATGTGCCTGCATAAAGCAGCAAGCTGAATAGCTTGTCAGTCCTAACTCATGGAGGACCTCCATAATCTTTGAGAAAAAATAAATAAATTAAAATTTGTCTCTCATTTAAAGAACTAAAATAAGCATTTTAAGAACTAAAAATAATTATTCTGTTCTAGGCCTTACCTGTTCTACATAAACTACCCTTAAGCATTACTCACCAATGACAGAGTTAATTTTAAAATAACTTGTCCCATCAGGTTCTCTAGTTATACAGGAGCTTCTTCCATCTCCACAAACACAAATTAATCAGAAAATTACAGACCTGGATCCCAGAAACAGGAATCTGTTCCCCTGCTTCTTCTGCCTAACATGAGTCAGTTTTGCACATGACTTTTTTCCAGGTGTAGAAATGTATGTCACCACTGAGATTCTATAAAACTCCTGATTCAATGGAGCTTTAAGTGTCTGGACTCCACGTATTTAACTTAGGTTTATTAGCTCACTGCTTTTTAAGGAGCCTTAGGTGGATTAGGCTCTGCCTAGTAAGCTATGTATGTTAAGTTTCCACCAATATTTTTTTTCTTGTTTCTCACTTTATTTTTTACTGAGGATCCCAGAAAGACCAAAGTAAAGCTGGTAAACCAGAATGAGTACTTTTTTCAAATCTCACCAACCGTTTACAACAGCTTCTGTGCTTCATCTTGCTATTTACTTGGTTCACATTCTTCAGAGTGGGCTGCAAGTTTTAGGCATCAACTTGCAAGCCTTCAGACCTTGGAATAACAGGAAATAAAGGCTGTTTACAAAGAACATCTACACACATTTTCATGTGTGCGCCCAGATGTACTTACCAACTAAGGAGTGAAAAAGACGTCTTTGGATCTTTTGCTTCTGAAAGAAAAAAAAAACAAAGGCCTGTCACTCTCAAAATTGTAACGGATACCAGAATGGGAAATTGATGCATTCTGGTAAATTTAAAACAATTAACATGCTATTCAAACCCTGGCTGAATTTGATGCAAGCTTTGGATGCCAAGGCCTTCTGAAAAGCAGATCCATGTGAAAATATCAGAAGTGTGAAAAAGATTTTTGGAATCTGATCCAAGTGTTTAAAGGATTAGCAAAGAAAAGGCAGGCTTAGATTTTCTCTTACCTGACAATCCTGGCTTTTGAGCCCACCATCGTACAGCCTTCCATATTCTTGTCTGTTCTGATGGCTTGTGCAGTTTCCAGAAGGTCATGATTAGTGACATAAACTGCAATTACTGAGAAATATCAGAAGTTCAGAATTAGCAATGGCCTGGTAAGTCTTATTATCATTTTAGAGGCTGTGAAACCTTAAACAGTTAGCCATTCCAGAGACTGGAAGAAGGACTGAATGTTTTCTGAAGGAGCTTGTCATACATCTGGGACAGGAAGAGCCATCAAAAAACAACTTATGCTCAAGAAAAATAATGTGGGAAAAGTTCAAAAGCTCATTTGGACCTATGCCTCCCATGAGAAAGGACTGAGACTGTAAAGATGAACATAGCAACTGGCAAGAGAAATAAGTACAAATTTTCAGTGGCAGAGAGTTGAGACACGAATTAATAATTTCTGTAGTGTAGGCTTGAGTGTATATAATTGTTCACATACATGTAAATAACTACCATAAATATACTAACCATCTTGACTAAACTAACAGGTAAGTAAATATTTGTTTAAAACACTTCTGATATAAGAATTACACTTATGATAGGGTTGTCCAGATTTCTGTCTACACTCCTTTTGATTTTTAAGTTTTTCTCCTGATATTCCAGTAATGAATGCTTCAAATGTAGAGCATTTTGATTCCTATTATTTCAGGGTTTTGTGGATTGCTGGAGCAGAAAAGCAAAGAATGTATAATCAGTACTGATGCAGAGGAAGACAAGTCTGAATACTCACTCCTGGTCAGTTTGACCACAAAAGAAGCAGAAATGTACCTTTTTTTCTAGAGGATGCAATTCAGATTTTGTCAATGGAGAGAAATAAGAGAAATCTTAGAAAAATAAGGAGCAGGAATGAATGGTTACAAGAACCAAATCTTCCAACTCCTTTTTCAAGTTCTGACTCAGCCCATCAACACATTTGCCTGGCTAAAGACCAAGTTCAAACCTAATATATTAGCATTTAGCTCTGAACTCATTGCAGGTGTGTAACTGAACATTGTGCAAGATAGGACCTACATTCTTCAAGTTAAATAAACATAATGAGCAAATGCAAGTTATATCCTAAAAGTCTAATCTTTGTTCACGCTTTTTAAATGTTAGGAGTATAAAGTGGATTTGAGAGCTTTTAATCACCTTTTTTCCAAGCTTGTCTCTTCAAGGGGCTTCCAGAGCAAAGCAGTCCACAGCCTGATTGATCATTTTTAAAGGGTCCATTGGCCACATATGCACTCAAAGCAGTCTTTTATATTTCCTGTGACAAAAGTAATGCTGGTTAAGTTCACAAGGTGAATATAGAAAAAACCCCAAAAGAATAAGAACGAGAAGAAACTTGTATTTCTCTCAGACTTGCCATATACAGTCTTTCCCACCTTTAGCCATATGGGAATTCCTCTCCCACAAAATAAGTAAGTAAACAAACCTTTTTGCTCTTCTTTTCTCAAGAGACGTGAAGCAACTAGACACACTCAGAACTGCTGGATTGTCTTAAAAGAGCTCTGAGGAAAACAAAACCAAACCCTAAAAACTTTGCCTAAAATTTGCATCAGCTTAATGTAAAAAATTGGTTTTGTTTTTTACTGCTACACTCTGCCTTTGAAACAGCAATAACAAGGAAGAAATTTACAGTCATTTAAACACTGTGGACAGGGATTTCTAGGCTGCAGTGTCTAGGATACTGATAAAACAAATTAGCATCAGAGTAAGAATAGGACAAGATACTGCAATGACAGAAATAATATAAGGAATAATAAGAACCCAGGTGTACATAATTAAGATTGTAATTCAAGCAAAGGGTTCTGGTGACATCATTTATCAATGTCACTACAAATTCTCAATGGAATTACAGCTTTGTATGTAGAATTCAGATATAAGTGATTTGTTAGAATACATGAAGAATGTTTCTATTAAAAGTAGACAGACAATATGTAAACCTCAAGTAGTGGTGGTGACAGGATGAGATACAAAGAGAAGAGGTTTTTCATATTCTAGCAAAGGAAGAAAGATCAAACAGTCAGAGTATTTCTAGAATATTTAGAAATTGAATTTATTAAAAATGCTGGCAAGGGATTTTTTTTTTTCCCCCCAAAAGCAGCAGAAAAAGTTTCAGTTCTAGTGTAAGTCTATGGTACAATAATAAACAGTGTTTACTGCAAAAGTGAACAAAAGACCAGCCAAAACTACTGATTTGTGTATCTCATTGTATAGCACAAAATCATATTAGAAGAAGTTCAAGAAAAATATTCCCATTAAAAGGATGGTACAAAATATTTACAGTTAAACACACAGTAAGGCTAGTAGTAAATTATTTATTGCAAATTAACTCAATTTTAGGAGGAAAAAAAGAGTGAACGTTGATGCTTTTAAATACATGTGCTGAAAGGAGACAATAATCATTACTCTTTGTGAATGTCTGAGTTTAGTTTTTTATATTATTTTTTATGCTATAAAAAAAAAATCACAGAATCATTCAGTGTACTGAATGGGTTTCTCTTTTTTGGTCACATTCTGAAGTACTGTGTTTGAAGCCCACAAATAGCATACTGCATAAAGTGTCCAGCAAGACTTGTGATGCTCTTGAATACAATCTGTGTTGAAATGTTCTGCTTATGGATTCTATAAGGATACTGATAATATCAGCAATTTTTCAAATTTGGCATTTGTAGTCCGCAATACTGTCTCAAAAGATAATGCATTCTCTGAAACTTTCAGGAAATGCTGACTGATGTTATAAAGCTGTGGCTGTTTTAGTTCTCATTATAAAGCTGTGGGGTTTTTAGTTCTCTGTTGCTGAAGCACAAAACTTCTGTGAAAATTGAAATGCACAAAGATTTGGGAGCTTGTGGAATTACAGCATGTCTGGTCCAAGTTCACAGCTCTTGAAAGTTTAGCCTTGTATATGATGCTTGGAGACAATGGCTTGAACAGGAGCAGTTTTGACCTTGTGTAACTTAATTTGGAAAGGAAATTTGGTCCAAGTAGCTCAGTGTGGAAGCTCTCATCAAGGATTAATACATAGGATCAATATGAACTTTTTATAGAAGACTATTTTTGAAAGAGGACAACAAAAGGTTAGAATACTTTAAAACTTGAAAGAGCAAATTGGTATGACTTAAAGAGGAATGTACAGGAATGAAAATGTAAAAAGCAAGGATCTTGATTACATGCCAGAATTTAGTAATACAAGACAAATAAAATACAAAGAAAACTGACTTTACAATTATATTTTTGTTTCTCTTTGCAACTCTAGCTGAGCTTATAAACATTCGACTACCCCATTTCTTCATCTCTTCGTGGCTATACTGAAAGAAAAACACTCATGGTTTCAATTGACTGATGCTAGTATCACAAGGTTTTATTTTCTAGAAGGTCAAAATTGCATATTAACATACCTCTTCATTTGAAAGTTTAAAGCCTTAATTACCTCATGAACAGAAGAATTATGGAAAACACATAAACATAGCTCTTCTTTAAGTTGCTGTGCACATAAATCCCTCTCTTGAAGGGTAAAAGCTCCTTGAACAGGGAATCAGGACCTTTAATAACCTTGTCACTAGCAACAGATATTTATGTACACCCTTCTGCTACCTTACCAAAGGAGCTAAAGGACAGATTGATCCCACTTACTGTCCCCTCACCTTGTCTCTCCCTTAACTACAGACCAAGCTCAGATATGGCTTCTTAGCACAACTCAGACCTGACATTTTTCTTGACTGCCATATGCAGACTCCCAAGAGCTTGCTGCCTGCCTATGTGTCATTTGTGTCCAGCAAAGTCTGTGACCTCAGGGAAGCTCCATGACCACTGGGGGCATTCAAGAGGTTCAGCAGGTACCTCCAGCTACCTTTAGTCATTACAGCATTCCAGTCTTGACAGATTCTAGTACATTTCAAAGCATTTCAGAATACTGTTAAAGTATTCTGAAAAAGTATGCTGTCCAAGACTTTGCAGATGAAAATGTGGGTCAAGAAAAATTATGCAAGGTTTATGTAAAAGTAAAAATGTTTCTAATATGGTGATTTAATTCAGGCTCTCAAAATTTTCTGTTTCTGGTACTTGTTAAGGCAAGTTTACATCTCTCCTCTTCTAATGCCTCTCCAGCCTTCACCTGTGGTCTTTGGAAGTGGAGCAGGCTAACTAAGTTCCTAAAATAAGGCAAGGAGTTTTCTCAGATAAGCTATCTTCTTGAGATCTTCCTCTCCTCTTTCCCTTCCTTGGCTTTTTTCTTAAGGATGAGGCAATGGCATCAACTTCTTAATTCTCTTTATTATGTACAGGAAAAAAAACAAATCAAAACAAAGGGTATTTGTAGGACATTGGTCTTTCAGCTCTGAAAGTTTGGTTCTTCTTTGTTCTCCTTTTCCACACTAATTTTTGTCTTTTCTAATTCCTGTCTCTTACATTTACAAGGTGACTGTTCCTGTACCCAAATAGTTGGTATTTCTACTCTCTTGACTGTTTCTTGTCTTCTCTCCTCTGGAAGCTGACTGTATTTTCAAAGACAGATGAAGATGTCTCAGGTGATGGACAAAGGCTGCAATCCTCTTTCTCCAAACCTTTCCATTTTGGTTTGGAAGTTGACTGGGGTTTGGTGATATTTTCAACAATGGCTGGTTGATATTCTGTTTCTAAACGTGAGCTCTGCTTTCAACAACAGAACGATAAAGATGTAGTGCTTAGTAATGAAGAACAGCAATTTTTATTTTATAAAACAAGCCTCTCAGCTTCAGTGGTGTTATTCATGAATAACACCTTGTGCATATGCATTATGAGATAGTGCTTAATTGAATGATTGCATAATATGTTGTTCCACAGAATAAAATATGAAATATTCATTAGGCCAGAGAGAGAGTTAGAATGCTTGGTAGTTAAATCGCTCACCAGGGAAATCCAGCTCCTATTCCTTGCTTCAAGTGAATATGTAAGTAGCTTATACAAGAAGGCTTTAAAAGTGACTAGGAATTTTACCCTTCAAAATCCTGTAACCTCATGGCTAGTGTACTATCCTAAGAGGCAGAACTATGCTTTGCATGAAGAGACTCAGTTAACATAGATTGTCTATATCCTTCCATGTAGTTAAAGTAGTCAGATGCTTTAACCACTGGGCAGGTGGGATTAATGGAACCAAAAACTCCCTATACATTTTATTTTTCAGGAAATTATTGACTTGGTAGAGGTGCTTAATTCAGGAAAGGGTTTCCAGATGTGACTCCAGAATAGAAGGAAGCACTTTATTGTAGTCTAAGTTCACACTCAATTAAGTCTCTGTGAGGGACATGGTGTGGGCAATATGCATATATCCTTAGCTTAAAGTGGAGGGCTCTCCACTCACTTTTAGCTGCCTTCAGTAGACTGCTAAGAACGCAATTCACGCATGCCTCGCATTAGGATACTAGGGATGGTGGTAGGATACCAAAAACGTTGCAACAGTCTTTATTTCACCACCTGAATCCTGTTTCAGATTTAGCCTTTGCCAGCCTGAGAAGTGGAAAGATCTTCACAAAACATGTTTAGGTAAAGTAATACCTAAAATAATGCCCTCAAAAAATTTAAATTGACCTTATAGTAGTTGCATCTGTTGAAGTAATGAGAGAGCTTATTGAAACAGTAGTGGAAGAGAATCTTGATTTAGATAAAATTAGGAGGAAAGCAATGCCTTTAAAATGAAATGAATTTAAAAATAATTTCTATCTCTTGGAACTGTTGGTTCTGTTAAAAGAGATGCATGTATTTTATGAATTTCTGGTAAATTACAATGAGTTTTGATTTTGTGCAGGGTATCACAGAGAGGCATTCTCTTGGCATATTTATTTTTGTGTTTATTCAGAAGAAAAAAAAAAAAAGGAGACTGGGGAAATAACATACTCAGGGGAGACAGAATCAGTCATAATAAATAAACACACCCAAAACAGCAACAGAAGCAAATGTGGCACCAAATATCACTGATAGACAAAGAATATATTAATTCAGTATTGCAAATTGCTTTTGCTTAAGGCAGATGTACTTGGTATACCCTGTTAATTATTGCTCTTCTTATCGACTTGCAACTCAAAGAACATTCTCTCAGTAGCAATTAGGGAATGATCTGATTATACAAAGCTCTAGGAAGAAGAGAAGCCTTCTAAACCAAAATGCTAGAGATTTTTTTTTTGAAGTTTGCATTGCAACAGCCACACTGTCCATCTGGAGAACCAATTCCAGGTCGTCATAGGCTAAGGAAACAGTCTGGGCCAACAGAGGCTTTGACTTTTATATATCATATATTTTCAGCCTACCTTCTGTTTGGCCACTCAGCTTCTTAGGTGTAGAGAAGACAGGAGGGGGGAGCTGTAGCCAACTGGTAAAACACAGGCTTCAGCTTCTTGGCTCCTCTTAATTCAGTGAGTGGTTTCCCTTGTGAACATTATACATATATGCATGAATGTATATCTCTGTACAAGATTGGTTTCTCAGTACCTGGCTGGTGCTGGAAGAAAAAGCTGCTGTGAGACATAAGTCAACAGAAACACTTGTCATGTGTTTATCTGCTTTTGTGTGTCCAAAGGATTAGAGGCGTGCTAACATCTGTCAGTCATACCAGCAGGATTTTGTTTGAGAGCTTGTGAAGTGATGTCTCCCCTCATTTCTCAGGGGCCAGGAGTCTAACCTACTCTTTTTCTTCTGCACTGTGCTTCGTATACTGATAAGCTAGAACCTTATTAAGTAGATTTCTGTCTAATGCCACCTTTAGTGAAAAGTCCAGGTAACTTTGGCAGATCAAACTAAAAGATAGGCAGGTTGTAAAAGTGCAATATAGTATGCATATGGATCAATATATGTGGACTGGCTAAAATTTAAGGTCATATGAAAGTAGCCACCATAGTGAGCTTCTCTTCAGTGCAGCAGTTCATAAGAGGGCAGAAGTTCGCTGTCTTCATGTTCTTTCAGACAGCATGTTTGGGATACTGACAATAAATGAAAAACAGTGAATTGTTCTCTTTATTTGGTGGTATTTACTTAGTTCAGTTGAAGATTAGATTAAATGCTTACTAAAGCTGTTAGTATTGTGAAAATCATTAAGATGACGGGTACCTTTAATATTCCGGGAAGTCACTCTGAAATTGATACTTTCCCATACACTATGTCTTGAGCAATGACCAGACCAAATTTCTTACAGGCAAAACAAAATATGAGGTACTTAGTTTTGGAGAAGCCCTGATATTTTTTAAGTTTTTTTTTTTTTTTTTTTTAAGCTTTAAATGGAAGAATAGCACTGCAATCAACCATAATAACCATTTAACACAGACTGATATATATAATTACGGGGCAAGTAAATTTTCCCATTTAAATAAGTGTTACTAATTTGATTTATAGGGAATAGTAAAAAATAAGGTAAATATCTTTCAAATCAACTGAAGAGAAAAAGAGATAGATAGACACTGGGATAATTTGCTGGGGGCCAGCAAGGAGCCTGCTCAGGTACTGTTGGCCTCTGGTACTTTGATTTCTGACAGAATTTTTGCCAACATGCAAAGTATCTAAAAACGTGTAGGCACGAATAATTTTATTCACCTTCTCTAAGAGGAGAAAGATAATCTGTCCTAAAGTATTACAAATTTCCACTTTTCATTTTTATTTGTTAAGGGTATAAGGCAATCTGTCACTGTTTTCATTTGCATTAATATTGATCATTATTATTTCAGGAGTATACCACTCTAAGAGGAACTTCATATTAAGGAAGTCTGAGGGTGGGAGAGTTGCAGAATTTCGCAATAATTGGCAAAATACAACTCTGGTAAAACCTTGGCTTACATATCTACAAATCATAGAAGCATAGAATATTTAGGTTTGGAAATGACCTTAAGATCACCAAGTTCCAACCCCCTCTGCCATGGACAGGGACACCTCACACTAAACCATGTCACGCAAGACTCCATCCAACCTGCCCTCGAACACTGCCAGGGATGGAGCATTCACAACTTCCTTGGGCAACCCGTTTCAGTGCCTCACCACCCTTACAGTAGAGAACTTCTTCCTTATATCCAATCTAAACGTCTCCTTTTTAAGTTTGAACCCATTACCCCTTGTCCTATCACTACAGTCCTTGATGAAGAGTCCCTCCCCAGCATCCTTATAGACCCCCTTCAGATACTGGAAGGCTGCTATGAGGTCTCCACGCAGTCTTCTCTTCTCCAGGCTGAACAGCCTCAACTTTCTCAGCCTATCTTCCTACGGGAGGTGCTCCAGTTCCCTGATCATCCTTGTGGCCTCCTCTGGACTTGTTCCAACAGTTCCATGTCCTTTTTAGGTTGAGGACACCAGAACTGCACACAATGCTCCAAGTGAGGTCTCACGAGAGCAGAGTAGAGGGGCAGGATCACCTCC
>JANHGB010045709.1:11142-63250 GCA_026283785.1 Coracopsis vasa | reverse complement strand
TACTGGCAGCTAAGCACCACACAGCTGCTCAGTCACTCCCTTCCCCAGAAGGATGGGAGGAAGATATTAGAAGGGTAAAAGTGATAAAACTCATGCATTGAGATAAGAATAGTTTAATAATTGAAATAAAATATAATAATAACAAAAACAATAATAATAACAATAATAATAATTAGAAAATTGAAATGAAAGCAAGAAAGAGAGAGAAATAGAACCCCAGAAAGGCAAGTGATGCAAATGAAAACAGTTGCTCATCACCAACTAACTGATGCCCAGCCAGTCCTCAAGCAGGGCTCCCCAGCCAGCCTTTTGCCTACCTTTTCACTAGGCATGATGCCATATGATACGGAGTATTGCTTTGGCCAGTTGGAATCAGCTGTCCCAATTACATCTCCTCCCAGCATTCTGTGCACCCCCAGCCTACTTGCTAGCAGAGTGGTATGAGGAGCAGAAAAGGCCTTGACTCTGTGTAAGCACTGCTCAGCAGTAACACATCTATATTCCCAAAACATGCAGCTCTAAGCATGGATATTTTCACTCAGGATTAAATGACCTTGAGGTTCATATTGGACTCCCTCATCCTTCTGCGTTACTCACCCAAGTGCACCCAGGTTCTTGAGCATAAACAATGCCATGAATAGGTTTATACTTTCCTGAAGAAGGAATAACCCATTGATTATCCCAGCAAGCTCCTTCTATGTACTGTGGGGAGCTTACCTCCTTTCATCATGCTCAGACATTCTGCTTGGGCAAGCCAGGTCAATTGGCGGATCCTCTAGTGTTAACTAGCCAAGTGGCTTTTGCTAAATGTGTATCCTAGTACTTGAATGTTCCACCACCTATTGTTCTCAGTGTAGTTTTTTACAGTCCATTGTACCATTCCATTTTCCCAGAGGCTGATGCATGGTAGGGTTTGTGATATACCCAGTCAGTGCCATGCTCTTTGCCCCAGGTGTTTATGGGATTGTTTCAGAAATTAGTCCTATTGAATGACTCAGTTCTCTCAGGGGTGCTGTGTCACCATAAAACTTGCTTTATCAAGGCTTAAGGTAATGTCCTGGGCAGTGGTATAGGACAGAGGGTATGTTTCCAAACATCCAGAAGTCCCTTCCACCATTGTAAGCACATGGTGTTTTCCATGGCAGGTTTATGGTAGTGTGATATTATCAGTCTGCCCAGCCTCCTCTCAATATTGATATCTCAGCTGCAGTCCTTCATGCCAAAAAGGCTTTAGCTGATTAGTTTGATTATCGTGGACATTTGACATTCATGGATAACCTGTGCAATGGCATCAATAGTCAAGTCCATCCCTCAGTTGCAAGCCTATTTGTATGTTGCATCCATTCTTTAAATGTCCTGATGTGTCATGGGCCCATCGAATTATGAATAGCTAATGGTTATGTTCCAAATCCACCTGAGCCAATTCAGTTCCGGCAGTCTGGTCCACCTGTACACTGTTTCAATATTCTTCAGTGACCCAATATGTAGATACGTGAGCATCTGTGTGACATACTGTTACAACCAGGTTCTCTACCTGAGCAGCAATATCTTGCCATAATTCAGCAGCCCAGATGGGTTTACCTCTGTGCTGCCCGTTGCTCTGCTTCCATGGCTGCAACCACTCACACAGGGCATTTGCTACCATCCATGAGTCATACAGAGATAAAGTACTGGCCACTCTTCTTGTTCAGCTATATCTAAAGCCAGCTGGATGGCTTTCACTCCTGCAAACGATTCACCTTCTCTTTCAGCAGTTTCTGTGACTTGTCATGTGGGACTCCACACAGCCGAAACCAGCACACTGGGTAGGTACTTCGAAGATAAATTATTGTTTGCCTTTTTGAGAAGTTGGAAAAGGTTCTGAATATGAATTGCTGAATGTGAAAATTCTTCAGATTTTTCATTTTTCTCTGAAGAAGAGCATAAAATGCATGTAACACGCTATGAAGAAGTTCATACTTACCAAAATTAATTAGAAGTTCCTCACCCAAACTTTACTGAAAGCTATAAAATGTTTTCTAATCTAGGCTTGAAGTTTGTGTGGTTATGGAAGATTATTGCAGTGCAAGCATCTTATTTTGTAAATGTTGCAGAAAACTTTAAAATAGGTCTGAGCCTCTCCTAAGTATCTCCTTGGTATTTAGAAATTTGAAAAGTCTTTTTGAGGCTATTACAAAGTCAGGTTTTTACATTTCAAGGTTCTAAAAAATAAAAAGAGCAGTTTGATACAAGGATTATTATTAAATGATAACAACTAAAAGAAGAAAACTTGGAACCAAAATGTACCTATTTAAAAATAAACATTCACACATACAGGGCTTTACACTGTTTTTATTGCCAGTTTAGGCTACACAATTAATCAGTGCTTCTGTTATCTTGATAATCTGTCTGCTTGCTGTTGTAAATAACTTACACTTGTTAGTGGAGTTGCTGACAGCTATTTAGACTTTCAGCTTCCAGAAATGCTACTAATTGTCATGTTTGTGGCTTCTAAAAGCATTTGCTTCTGAAGCAATCTTTACAGCTTATTACCTGAAAGTCATCGTTGTTTGTTTGTATTTATTTTCTTCATGTTTATTTCCAAAGTGTGAATCTCTCTAATAGATGTAATTCACCTGAGACTACAAAGCAACCAGTAGCTTTTGCTGAACATGTTGCCTTGTTTGTGACACTGGTTTATTATTGTGGAAGACAGAACATTATCCTGTAATGCCACATGTAATCTGTGAAACCTCGCACCTTAGGAAGGATGTGCGTGTGAAATTTTCACACTTACACCTGCACAGAGTCAGGGAAACGGGGCTCCAAGGAGCAGGCAGGATGGCTTGCATGTGCTTTCCCACCACCAACAGACTCTGTCTGTGGAAAAGTGATGGAAACTTGACCCATATCAGAAAAAATCTGGTAATTTGAACACCCCCTCCAATTCCCCACTTTGGCAGCAGTGTGGGGTCATCCCTCAGCAGGATGCAAATTGTACCCTTCCTCTTCCTCTCGGCAACCATGTTGGTCTGTGTGCTCTTCATTGTAAATTCAGTCTGAGAACAGAGGACCTTTACTCACCTCTGCCGTATCTGTTCAGATTTCACCCAGCATCTTTCATTTCAAGAGCAGCAAAGAGCTGTTCGGCAAAATACTGATTCCTGCAGCCTCCTGTACCTTGGCAGATTATCATTAACCAGCTTTGCCAGCAAGACCGCTGGATGAACAAAGCTTCTCACTCGCTTGTGATCCCACCATAAGCCACTAGCTGTGCCAGGAATAAGAAAAAAGGTATTTCCTGACTCACTCTGCTGCAGTCTTACCACAAGACAATTCTCCCTCCTGAAATGTTTCTTTTTAGCTCCCAGTAGTAGTTATAAGAGTATGTTGAATATCAGAGTTCTTAGCCTGAGACCATCTGCTTCTCTCGCAATCACATACCACTCCCACACACCCGTTACTTGTCACCAGCATTGGGGTTACAGCAGAATACAGAAAGAAAGGCATTTTCCCATACGATAGTTTACCCAGAAGATGGACCAGGGAAATGTGTTGAGGCAGACAGGGCGTGTTTATGCTAGAAATGGAGGGGAGTTTCCCCACAAGTGGAAGGCAGCAGGTTTCCAGAGACTCCAGCCATTCAGATCTTCTCTGGCTCTGTGTCTGTGTAAGATCTTGTACCACTTGACTGGGGCATAGCTTGATTTATAAATCAGCAGTGTTACAGGGTGAGCAAGCTGTCTCTGTAAGTGCTCTCCCAGCTACCAAGAATTGCTTTTGCCAAATCTGTTACTGGTAAAGTGACAGCTGTTAGGTATAAAGGGAGTTTACACACTTTCTGCACATTAAATCATTTGAAACTCTAATTCTGGTTATGTAGAAATTAGATTACTATTAGGAGGTTCCAGATCAATATTTTTGAAGAGCTAAATAGTATGTAGAATTCGTAATTCTGCCAGAAAGACACAAGATCATAGTGAATCATTTTATTTAGCCTTTGTTACCGCAGAATAAGCAGCAACGTCTCTTTTGCTGCTGCAGTTTGCCTGGAAGGCAGCAGCATCATGGAATTCAACTTTTAATTTGCTAACAGTATATGGGAGATTTCATCACTTTTCACTGCACCATGGTGGTGATTTACTTTGTGCTTATTTGTGTATTTTTGCCATTGTTTCAAAAACACTTATTTTAGCTCTGCACTTTTGGTGTCTATGTGTATGGTATCTAGTTGGCTACTTAAATCAAAGGGTATAGTTGTGAGCTGTGATTTCTCTACCTTTTACCTGTTCTGTCAGTGTCTGCCTTAGAACTACAGCAGTGTTATTAAAAGCAAGAACTTACTATGACATGAATCAGCCATGTGTTTTTAAAGAGCTTGGTTCAGGTGACATGCTGTAAAGTTTAGCTAGAAATTGAAGTGAAAGATCACCTGCTGGAAACAGCTTTGGAGTAGCAACACAACTATGACAATGAAAATATATACGTAAAAAGGCAAAGTCCACAGTCACTTATGAAAATGTTTCTGGAATTTAAATATAAGACTGATTTTCACAGTTTGCTGTGGTTTATACACAAATTTTATATGCAAATTTTATCTTTCAAAAATACTTCTGGAATTTGCCCCTTAACTTTTTGTTTATCATTGGACATAATTGTTTATTATCATTAATTATATTACAGTCTGTTGAAGCTGCTCAGCATACTGCTGTCCTTCACAGCCTTTGCAGAATAGTGAACACATATAAATGCTTAATTAAATCACTCTCCATGTCCACTGATACCTCTGAAATTATCATAGATTTACTTCAACTGCTGTGCTAGATATGGGAGGGTTTTGTGGTAAAGTTACATGAACTGAGGCAGTCAGACTGAAAGGTAGGTTTTGTTTCAACTCTAGCAATTTGAAGTTTATGTTTGATTTGAGGGTTAATGACTCTGTCTTCTTTCTGAAAAGGGAAGCAGCAGTAGTGGAAACCCAGAACATCTTTTAAGAAATTTTTTGCAATGGAATTGTTCTTTTGATTGATACCTCACTAGACTTGATTGTCATTACAATAGAATAATATCTTACTAAAATCAAGAGGGTTTTGTGGGGGTTTTTTTAGACATAAGGAGGAAGAACAAAATTCTAATTTGCACGTAAGCCTAAAAAGCTTATTTAAAGTCATTAGAGAACAATAGTTCCTCAGTTTGCTCTTGTGGAGGCCCCCCCTCTTGCGTTTCTCTTCCCTGACACAGTTAGGAGAAAAAAGTATTTAAAAGCTATTTTGGAAGCTTGGTTCCCTCTTCTTTTCCTGTCTTTCATAATATGGATATTCCTTATAACTGATAACAGATAAATTGATCTGGAGACAAAAATTCATCTGGTGACCTACTGCTTTGTTTCTCTCTTGCTCTAACGCCCAAGCTGCCTTCAAATCTAGAAGCCAGGATTAAACTCCTTTTTCAAAAGTCAAGGCTATAGAGTAAGCATCTTACTTCCATGTATTTCATAAAAGTTTGGTTATTAGGATTTTCTAATAAAATTGTATTTGTTTTCTCATTTTTCTTAGATTTTTTCTCTTAGCTGTCCACTTTTGCATCTCCTCTGGCTATTATTTGTTCAACCTCTTTTCTACCACTTTTTCCCCCATGGTTTTCTTTTTTGTCTCACTGCCCCTATTTCTTTTTCATTTCCTCCAAGTAAAACATGAATCCTTCTTATCTGAGTGCTTTCAAATCTGATGAAGATTATTTGTGCTTAGAAGTTTTATATAGTGTTTTCCCATTCTTAGCTTATCTTTCACAGATTTTATTAGTGAGGCCTTCTGTTCCTAGACAAGGCTGAGCATGCTTATAATGATTTAATTTTGGGGCCTTTCAGAATGCTTTTGGATTTGTAAGTTTAGAAAATGTTCAAATGGCGCCATTAACCTTAACAAGTCCATGACAAAGATTCAGTTCATTTAATTAATGAGGAATTTTCCCCCTGGCTCTTGGAATTGAGGAAATCTAGTGCTTTGCTCCTTCTTCATGAATGTCACACATATGTCAGTAAAAGTCAGGTTTAGTAAGTAGTAAAAGAGCCTTTAGATGCTATTTTATTTATTGGGAAGAAAGGTAGTTTTTTACAGCGCTGGTTGTGTCAGCTGTAAGCATTGTGTAATCGTGACTTGTAAGTGTATCTTTCCAGGTTAAAGGTTTTGAGAGTTTGAGGAAGGGGTTAAGCTGTATAGGAATATCTGTGCTTCTAAAGTAAATAGCTTTGGTAAATTGTTTTTCTTGGAAGTGTTAAGAAATAAAGTCAGAAGACAAAAAAAACCCATACAGTTGTAGCTCACTTTGGATTAATGATTTTGGATAGGAACCAAAATTATCTAACACTTGAAAATGCTAGGAAATCTATTAAAAAGTCATACATCAAACTTTGCAATCCATACCACACTCCAGTTAAATATGTGGTATGAAATGAGTACGTATATTACACACTGTCATTTTGCCTGAATCAGGATTATAGAATTTATTCAGTTTACAGCTGAAGCATGCTACTTTTTTTTTTTTTAATAACATTTATTTATAAATCACAATTTTTGCAGTCAAAGTTAAGTGTCTATCTGTATCTGGGATAAATAGAAGGTGCTGGATGAGCAAAGCAGGAAATGGGATGTTCCACATCATTTTACCTGTGTTTTACAGGCTGGTTTTGACTATGTACTCAAAGACTTTTCATATTAATTTTAGTCTACTGTCAGCATTTTGGATAGCTGAATGTTTTCCTCCCCCTACAAAGTCTTTCAGCCAGACTTCTCCATTTTTGTTTCATGTTTTGTTTTCTTTCAATGAAAAGCTGTGAATTTTCAATGAAAACCAATGAATTCTCTAGTTAAAAAGCTAGTCTTCAATTTGTGAACTCAAAATGTATTTCTCTACTGATTTCCAGGAGTTATCAGCAAAGAAGATTATCTAAAGCTAGCAATAACTGCATAACTTTCTCACTTGTGACTCTAAACAAGGAAGAAAGATAATATTTTATGAAGATGCACAAAAGTCTGTTCTGAATAGAAACAAGTGTGACTTTAAGTGAAGCCTGTGGGCTTGGTGCTTCCCCACTCCAGGGATTATTGCTTTGGGAGACTGCTACCCCCAGGGAAAAAAACCTGAGCCCACAGTCTTGCAAAATATCTGAATCCCACTGCGGGGAAGCCAGGCCAGTAGCACACCACTAAAGGTTGCATTATTATATTTTGATGTCTGCATAATGTGTAAGCCGAATGTCATTTCTGTGTCTCAAGGGAGCAAGCTTTTGTCATTTCTCACTGTGTGATAGCATCTTTTCCCAGTTTGATCTCCAAGTAAATTGTTGGAAATAAGTGAGTGACATTTTACCATTGGAGGCGTTTTTTGGTTTCACAGACCTCAGGTCCTAAAAAGAGGATAGAAATGATATCTGTTAGTGTCCCTGTTAACTACTGCGTGGGTTAGCTTGGGGTGGAAGGAGATAGTGTCCACATAATACGACAGCGGGATTTTAAGTACACTGTTTCTTCCAGTTAGGTCTGTGTGCATAGTTGCCATCATGCGTTTTATGTTATCTTTTTTATTTCTTTTTCTTGAAAAGCAAGATCATAATTATGTTATGCCAGCAGGTTAAATTTCAATTTCCTTTAGCAGTGTTTCTGTACTTTTCTTCTTTCATCTTTCTTTTTAAATCCCTCTGGGGATAAAAAGGCCACTATTAGGAAGATTGTTTGAGGAACTAGTTTCACTATAGCTTTTTTCACTGAAGCTGAAATATTTATCTCTGTTTCAGCTTTCATAAAGTGATTAAGCCATCCTCAACTCAGTTGAAAACCTGTAAAGTTTCAGTCCACTTTGTTTCTTAAAATACCTGCCTTGTGGATGACTGCATAATCACTGGTTTTCCTTGACCCAAATGAATTGGTTCTCCCAACCTGAGCTCTTTCACCACATATGCTTTTGTAACTACCTTCTGTTAGCCAGCCTCTTATATGGTGCCATGGACAAGAAGGCATGTATCACTGTATGATATTTAAAATAAACAGATTTTGCCTGCCGTAATATTGACTGCATGTTACATATGTATTGAAGGGGTTAATGGAGCAGTTGCAGGCTGGAGGTGGGTAGGTTGGAATGCTTTGAGAATCGATTCCAGCTAATGGAAAAAATGTTTTAAAAGTGAGCTGGTTCAGTTCCCACAGTGAACAACAGAGAGTGGAAACAACATTTAATAAACCTTTCAGAAGTAAATCCTCCGATTTTCCCTTTCACCACCATCTGTGGAAGAAATGCCTGCTTTCTTCTCAATGGGCAGTATTTCTTCCCGCAGAGTATTTGCTTTACTCTATTAGGTATCAAGAGAAAGCTCTTTATGTCTTTGGACAAAAAAATATTTGAAAAACATGTTCTGTACATGTGTCCTCTAAGACTTCAGTTTTACTGACTTTGCACATTTTTGTTTAAACGGCAGGTTGACCAAAGTATAACCAACCCTAAGATTCCCTCTCAACTGCTCCTAAGTGTGTGGTTTCCAGTAAATTGAAGAAGTTTTAACTATATGCTTCTTGATTTACAAAGAGAGATGCTTCAAATTAAAATCTCTGTTGTACTTGGATTAGGGGGGAATGTTGTATCTTCTAATTTAATCTGTGTGTCACCTCCATTTTAAAAATTAAGCACTTACAAGACTTGGCAGACATATCCTATTACCTGTGAAAGTAATATATGTTTGTATTTGTTGTTGTTGTTTGGGGTTTTTTACTGTGTAGTTCTCATGCAGAATTGAAAGGCTTACAGTAATATTTTTGCATTGCTAATTAAGATGATTAAGGAAGAGGTTTTGTTCTACTGATAAACCTCACTGAAAAATCCCAGTTTTATTTTGCATTTGAGAATTGGCATGATTTTAAATGCAGGGCATATTTGTTATGAACCATGAACAGTCTTTATGAAACCTGAAGAAGATTTGTGAAAACAGCCTGTAATAAAAATCACACATGCTTCATAAAACACTACTTGATAGATATCACTTGCACCATTAAGAACTAAACGACAAAGGATGTAATTTCAGTTCTGGCATGCAATATTAATCGAAAGCCTTTAAAACATCTTGCTGATGGGAACTATGACAACATGACATTGAAGAATTACGAACTAGAGAGCATCTATCTTAATCAGATTTTCAAAGTAAATGCCATAAAATAGAAAGTTATTTTATCTGTCTTCACAGGGTCACATATCATATAGGGTATGTAGCTTTTTAGCTTGTTTGTTTTAAAAATACCAGGGACAAAAAATTCTGCCTTTCAAGTAAGTTCAAAGTTCAGTTCATATACTTAACAAAGTTTTTGTGAGAAGATTGTAACTGATGTTTTCTGTTTGCTGCAGTGAGATTTCTAAAACATTGTAGAGAACTGAGTTATAAAACAGAGCTGAGCATGCAGATATTATCAGTGTGAAGTTGTTGAGGGCAAATACGTTGCTAAATGGATGTGAAATGTAAATACAAAGTTGCAGGTGTACTTTTAACCTGAAGTAACACTCCTGTAGATAGCACATCTGAAAGACACAGCTGAAAGACCTTGTAAAAATATTTTTTCTTCAGTTCGTAAAGATGGCAGGTTTTGTGCATGACTTGTTTCTTTGTCTTCTAGTGTAAAGAACAGCTTACTTACAGGGTATAGGAAATTATCAACATGAACTTTGTGATTTAAAATACCAATGTTACGTGTTAGGGACCGTCCTACTAACTTCTAGGGAACTCCAGCTGCTTCTCTGCACTTATCATCTGATAGACCTTGGACAGATGCGTGCCACATCTACACCATGAGACCGTTATGAGTTTCTCCACAATCAAATAAGTCTTTCTTCTCTTCCACAGCAGAAGTTTTTGTTTCTCTTTAAAAAGTGAAATGTTGAGATTTAAAGAAAAATGTGCAATATAAGTAACAAGATTCACATTCTTTTTATCAATTCTTCCAAACTTCGGATGCATTAACAAGGCAATACAGTCTTTCAGAGCACATTCTGCAGTTAAATTCACTGGTAGTTTCTCACTCCCGGGTAGCTTGACAGGTTGTCAGACCTTACAGACAGTGTACTGATGAGGAGACAAACATTGGCCCACTTTGATCAAGCTACTTGTATGACTTTTTCCCATTTTATAATAGTATACACACACGCACAAGATGCATCTTTTGATCAGAGTGTCCTTGTCACTTCTCTACATTCTTGTCACCACATAGCTGGCACAGAAGTACAGAGTGCTTTAAGAGGAAGTCGGCAGCAGCGGCTGCAGGTTGGCTTTGCTTCCATCTGTATGTGTATTAACTGTAAAGCAAGCAAAATAGGATAGTGCAGGCTGACAACAAATCATAGAATCACAGAATGTTTTGGGTTGGAAGGGACCTTAAAGATCATTCAGTTCCATCCCCTTCTGCCATGAGCAGGAGCATTTCCACTAGACCAGGTTGCTCAAATCAGAGTGAAAGGGCTCTCCTGTGCTGGTAGGCACTGTGTCATCTCATTCCTTGGGTTGAGTGTGTGGTTTGGATCCTTAAAGCAGTTGGCAGGGCGGAGCCTGTCAGCTCATTTGGACATGGAGAAGGTTAAACAAATTTAGAGGGATTAACCACAAAATGAGCATATACAGCGAGTTATCTCGGATTGCCACTATAGCTTGTAGAAAACGATCAGAACAGAAGCTGTCTTGCGCACCTTGGCAGAAAAAGTACGCTGAAGCAGTGATTCATTCAAAAGGCAGATTTGTTTAATTGCAGATGGACACTTAAAATACACGATTTTTCTCTAAACCTATAGCCTTCTTTTTGTTTTCATTAATTAAATACAGCTTCTCATGAAAGGTACTCCCAGACCAGAGACTTCTGGAATGCTTGGTTTTACTTGCATTTTTAGTGCAGAATCACTGAAGCTCTGGCCATAGTGGTAGAGGTTGCCTCTTACCCTCTGTAAGCAGGGACTTTAAAAAAAGAACTCCTTTGGGAGCTCTAGGAATAATTAATTAAGCTGTAATACCACTTTCTACAATTTGCAGGGATTTCCAAGGTAAATCCCACTTCTGTTTACAGTAATCTTGGAGATATGTCCAATTAGGTAAAATTTCAAGTCCATCAAAGTGTTTTACTGAGGAAATCAAACCAGTTCTGCAGAAATTACTTTTGACTGCTAGCAATCAAGAGCTACCAAACCAGGGACCAGTGACCTGGAAATGGAAGGGTTTATGTTGTGTTACCAGTTTTCTAAAACATTCAGTCTACTTCAGCTGCTTACTTCTGGTATACATTGTGGGCATTTGCTTTACCGTGGCAGAGACTCTTCTAAAGAGAGCATTAAAAAGGAGCAACCTGATTAGGAAGAGTTAAGACTCTCACAGACATAGATATTGAATTACATTATGTTCACATTTGAAATGTTTATATCATAATGGAACTCTTCGCTTTTGTGTTTGTCATGGAAACTCAAAGTTAATGTTAATTATACACTACTAAAAAGCCTAACCCTTATCAAATGGAAATCACCTCTTTTTCCTAGATGAGTAGCTAGCTGACAGGTCTCAGTGATCTGTCTGTTATAGAAAGGCTATCACATAAAGTGCGCAACAAATTACTTCTTTTCATGGATACTTGGTCTGCTTTTCTCCTTCTGAATTAACCCCTTTCTCCCAAATGGCAGTAGTTATCATAACGTCTTTCTCTGCTTACTTTTTACTTTGACGTATGCATCTTTTCTGTATTCTTTCATATGCTGTTCAAATTCTGTAACAATTAAATGATAAAATTAATTAAATGTAAATTACTTTTTTGAAAGCGAAAAAAGAAAAAGGTTTTGTAAAAGGCTACAGAGTGCATGTAATTTACCTCTACAATTGAAATGGCTGCTTTGCTTCACTGTGGTTCCCTAGGGTAAATAACAATTTAAATATGTTTTGAAAAATTCATGTAACTGTAGTAAGACAGCTTTACACCCAATTTCTTGTGACTTTTCCGAGTTCTGTACATATGTTTGCATGCATAATTATCTGTTGCTGACTTATGCAGCAAATGCCTCAAAAATGTGAGGTATTTTTGTTGCACCTGAACAACTTGAACACACAAACTGATTGCTGGGTCAATTTACATTTGCTCCTTGCTGCAGAAATCTGTTTAAGATGAATGAGACGGTTCTACAGTCATAAAGGTCTAGAGTGAGCAAGAAAGTTTTAATTAAAATTTTCCATTTTTAGAACAGGCCCACCTGTACCCATACCTGCTTATTTTTAGTGTAAACCAGACATTCCCATTTAGATTAAATAAATTAGGATAGCATTTAAAATCCAATTAAAGCAAAGCAGCTTTTTAAGTATTTCAAGACAATTGAGCTTTATCAGATTTGAATGGTCTTTCTTCTTCCTGATAGTATATAAGAAGGAAATTTCTAATAAGTGGTTTGTTGTAAGGGCCCTGGCCAGGGCCCAGGACCGCTGATCTTTTCACTAACCAGGGGAAGAACTGTTTTCCTGTAGGATTTCCATTTTCCAGCAAGCTGATTGATAGAGAGGAAGGAGTAGTTACAGGATCTCAATCCTGGCCATTGTGGTGCATGCAGGAGTATTTTTATCAGGAGTATTCTCCAGTGTTGCAGAGCTCATGAAGTATGTATCTGTGTCGTGAAACTCCCACTGTGGTTTATAAATTCCTTAATTATGAAAAGCAAAAGAACAGTACTCTTCTGGCCGTGATGCTGATTTCTCAGGAGACCTGTGTGAATCACTTACTGTATATACCTCAGTTTCCCTACATGTGCAATGAGAGTACTTTCATAGGGTCACAGGGGTGTCAAGAGTTACTACCTAAAACTGATGGCTTTGTGTGAAAGTTGGTGCAAGATTGATGTTTCTCTAAGAAATTGTGTGGCAATCAGAGTTAACAGTGAATTCAGGAAATCTGGCAGGTTAAAGGGAGTATCGAAAGAGCATTCCTCAGTGATCTCTCATTCAGAACAACAATATAGGACTGAGGAAATTCAGAGGAATATGGATTTTAGCTCTATTGATTTATGGAAAATCTAATCTTGTTAGGCACAATTCTACTTGTAGCTCTTGCATAATTAGAAGAGGAGTAAATCATTCCAGATTTTTCTGGCATTTCTGATTCTGTGGAGGCTGTAGATTCCCTGCCAATTGAAGTCACCCTTTACACTAGAAAATGTCACCTGGCAGCATGTTATGGAGAGAAACAGTGGGCTTTGAGGATGTGTGATCTCTGTGAAGTTGCACTTGCTGTGCTTTCCTAGCTCCCTTCTAGCCTGTGGCTTATGGTTACAAGCTCATCCTGCAACTCTTAATTTATTTTATATGTTACTGTGTAGTTTCAGTGTCAGTAATGTTTATATGTTATATAGTAGAAGGGCTTTGTAAAGTCATAGTAAATTTCTGGGGAAATAATCTAAATCCCAAACAGTGGACTGAGTAGCTGGCCTGTCAGCTGAGGAATACAGTTTCACTCCCCCAGCATGTTATCGGTGTACTTACTAGATCTAAGCATTTATCTGGGGAGTGCATAAATATCCTTTACAGAGCCTTTAGTGTCTCTCTTCCCCATTGTAGAGTGTGTGGGAAGGTCTGACCTCTCACTGAGATAAGCCTGAAAGCCTGGCATTGTCCCCTTGCTCACATCCTCCTTCATGCAAGAGAACATTATTTTGGTCTCTGCTTTGTCTTTAGCAATGGATGATGCAAGATCTGTAGTTCTAAAAATTATAGATTAAAAGTTTGATTTTCAGCTGAGATTTTAAATGAGAGGAGAAATTAATGAATAAGAAGGATGTCAGAATAACGTTTCAGCTGGTAGGAGCTGCAGGGAAGGACGGTATGGCTCTGAGCACGGCAACACTGTTGAACAGAGCTAGGCAGGTACGAGATTCAAAAAGGGAAGTCCCATCCTTAGCCAATTTTGATTATGTAATTTGATTAAAACTAAATGAAAATTATTTAATTTCACTTTTATTTTTTCTGTTGTGTAACTAATCATTTATTTATATGTGTATAAATTACACATACATATGGAAATACACAGACACGTGCACTTATGTATGTTTATGCACACACACATATCCCTATACATTATAAAATATAGGGCCACAGTTAATTCTGCGCCAGCTAATAAATAGGTTGTAATCTAAATCAGATAAAATTTTACATAGACAAGGGAAAAAACTCTTTGCTAGTGTTAGTCTGTTAACTTTCCTTTAGCTGACTTGTTGAAATGTGGCTTGAAGCCCTCGATAGTGATTGTAATCACATGCAGTGACACTTTGTGTTGGTGTTGTGAAGACAAGGCTGATCAGCTGCATCCTTCCTGGAAGGTAATTTTTCATCAATGTATTGGGGATTTGGTGTTGAAAACTTTACTGGCAATGTAAATGCTGTCATTATTGTAATGACAGATTCAGCACTGCTGCCGTTTGTGACGAACTTGTATTGACCACACAAGGGAACTGTAAAGGAGAATGAGGTTTTTGTAAAGAAAATTATTCCGAAGGCTGGATTTTCTGTTTAAGCTTAGCATGTCTATTCCTTAACGTTCTCAAATTTTCTTTATGTTCATGACCTGAGAAATTGCTCACTGTAGAATTATTTTTATAGTAGTCACCTGTAAATTATTGAGAACATCTGTTTCAACAGAAATACTTTTCCTGTGTTCTCTGTACCGAGGTATTATTATTGGGTTTCTAACAGTTTGCAGTTATAATCAGTTCTAAACAAGGATTTGCTTGTGAAGACTAAACAACTAATTTAAAAACTATGTGAAAGCCTTTACACTGTGAGCAAAGTGCAGGCCCTGTATCTTCTGCTCTGCCTAAGACTTACATTTATATTATGAGGTATGCTCTCCTACAGTAGTTTATGAAATAGATTGCAACTTGAATTACATATTGTTACATTTTTAAGTGTCATCTGTCCTTGCGAAATCATGACAAATGAAGTGTCTTGAGGGGGTTTTTTGTGTGTTTATTGTGTTGTATGGCAAGGTTTGTCTTCTATTTATGATTTATTTACTATGGATTTTATAGAAAAGATTGATAAAACCTAACATTGATAGAAGTATTTGATTGTGGGTTCTACTGGTTTGAGGTTTGGTTTTAAGCTTTATGGGTGTTGTGTACTTTGGTTATAAAAAAAATAACAACTTTCTTTTGTTTTGATGGCCTGACTCTCTGATCACCTGTGACTTACTCCAAACTGTAGTTACACTCCATGGTGTGAAATTGGAAAATCTGTTCTGCGTGTGTTCTAATGGATGTGACGGTCATTAAGTACATGAGTCTTCTGACGTTGTAATCAGATGTGATTCAGTCTGTTAAATATCCATGAAGCAACATCTGCTTCACAGAGTGACCTTCTGCTAAAGAATACTTAGCATCTATTAGTAGATCATAGTGCAGATCTGTTTTATTTGAAATGCACTAAAAGAGAGTAGCCTACTGCTGTTTAGCAACTAGCTTGTAATAATTTATTGCAGTTAAATAAAGCTTAAAAAACTCCATTAAATAATTATAGGGATTATATGCATTTCAAAAACCTTTGTATTCTATTGAAATTACCCATTTAATTTCAGGGTTGGTCTGTTAAAAAAAGCTGAAATCTAAAGGCACATTAGGGGATCTGTCAGATGCTATTTTCTTTAGGTGTTAATAAAACCAGATTAAAAAAAAAAAAAGAAACAAATTAAAACCAAAAGCAATTTTACCATCTGTTGTATATTAATTAGAACTTGGTGTATCAAGGGTAAACTTGCTCTTAGAGAATGTCACTGATGTCTGCTAATAGAATAATATGCAAATATATTAGATGATAGGATTATATTGAATTTCTCATTCTGCTTTGGTTGTAGCAAATGCTAAGATGGTGTATAACGAACTTTAATTTTCTTTCTTCTTAGAGCAACCTTCAAATAACCAAGGCCAGTCGACCCTGCAGCCTTTGCCACCTTCTCACAAGCAACATTCAGCACAGCATCACCCATCCATCACCTCACTTAACAGAAACTCACTGACAAATAGGAGGAATCAGAGTCCGGCCCCGCCGGCTGCTTTGCCCGCCGAGCTGCAAACCACACCTGAGTCAGTCCAGCTGCAGGACAGCTGGGTCCTTGGCAGTAATGCGCCACTGGAAAGCAGGTAATTACTTAGGTACTACTACAGACTGTGGCACTTCTAAAGAAAACATTTAACTCAATGAAGGGTGACCGGCAGCAGATACTTCCCTTCATTCAGCAAACAAAACTGAAAACTATACAGTACTAAAAAATCTGTCTGCTCTCTAAAATCCCCAGTGATACTCTTTTCCCTTACAATGCTTATTGCAGAGTGATTGGACTCAAAGAGTATATTAATTTTTCCATACAAGCATTTTTCTTCCTGTTCCTAATCTGTGACTTTTGACTGTTGGAAGAAATTCCTTGCCTTGCTTGCCAGGTATGCTATGTGTCAAATACATGTTGCCATATAGGTCAAATGTCAAGGAACTTTCAGTAATACCTTTAGCTCTTGTATTCTCTTTAAAGAAATACCCATGTGAGGCTAGGTGTTAATTAAAGTTTCCTAGGATTTGGTGAGACGAAAGAACTGAGTTCTGGTATGATAAATTTGTCCTCTTTTTTTTTTGTCTTTTAGAATTGATAACTGGCTCTAGGAAAAAAGCAGCTAATATAAAGGGTGACACTAGCTTCTTTAGATGCAGAATGATGTATGATGCTGATTGATCTGTAAAAAATGTTATAGGACTTACTGGCACAGAGCTGAATTTACCTACAGTGATTAATTAATACTCATGTAACACTCAATCAGCACTAATTTTTTGTTAATGAAAGCCATAATATTCCAATTTAGTCATCAAACTGAGCATTTATAACTGTATTGAACCTGACAGTAATTTTTTTGAAAATATTTATTAAATCCCTTCAGTTCATTCTTTGAATCCCTTTAAATTATGTTTTGTAGCAAAGTAAAGATAGTTCATCTGATTTTGACTAATTTAAAACATACGTGACCTTAAGATTCTCTATTAGGTAGCTTTGTCCCCATAGATGTTCACACACATCTTCTGTCAGGCTGTTGGCAATGACTCTTCCTTCTCTTAATTTTGTTGGACCTTCCTGTATTGCTTATGAGACATAGACATTGTGAAATAGGATTCCAACTGAAGGGATTTCATCATACTCAGACAATTAAGTACATTAAGAAGGAGTTTTCTTACAGAACAAATAAGTTTGTAGTGGGAATAGGATGTTTGACATTTTCCAAACACTGGTTAATCTTCAGGATATAGGTATGGTCCTTGATGTTTGCTTCTATTGCCTTTTTTTTGTATTGTGTTTATAAAGAAAAAGACTTAAGTACCAGTTCCAACCTGGAGTAACTATTTTTTGCCAAGTAGTCTTTTCATCTTTTAAATGTTTCTGATGAAAAGCCAAGGGTATTTGAGTCTTCAAGTTTTGAACACTTGTGAATGAGCCGAAATGTGGAAATTTCACATAAAAACCGACAGAGCCCTACTGTAGTTTCTCTAATAGTCTCACTTGGTTGGAACTCTGAAGGTGAAGAACCCATCTTATTTGTCATTGATTTTTCCCTTTTTGGTTAAGGTTTCCTACTGAGTGTGACTCTTATGCTCAGTTCAACTGTATTAACAACTTTGAGATAGGTCTTTTCCTTCATCCTTTTCTCAGTCTGAAAGAAAGTTTATTTCCTCTTTGGCAATATTTTAGCTTATGCTTATAGTCAGCTCTTTCTTTTTTTTCTTTTTTTTTTTCTGTTTTTTTTCATCTGACTTAGATGACAGCCATTTAGAGGTGCAGACTGCGAATGTCAGCATATATACGTAGCTATCTTTCTATCTCTGTAGGCTCATATTGGTGATGGGGGCATAAAAATGACATACAGCTTGCTGTCATGAATAGCTGGGTAGTGAATAGGCTGGTTTTGTGTATGTGCATGTAGGTGAGGGGGATATATTTGCGAAGCCTGAGGGAGGTTTTAGTCCCCATCGTTTTGCAGTAGTAATGGAAGTGACTTTGAAATACATATTTCATAATATTGGGTTCAGTTGTATTTTAATGGAATATTCTGCGATTTGGCTCTGTATAGAGTTAATGCTTTTGTGTAAAGCATAGCTGTTACTGGTTAACTGGATGAACTGTGAGGTGACAGATCAATGACATACAACAGAAATTCCATTTGATGTGTTTTTCTAAATATAAAAAGACTATTTTCTTAAAATTTGATGAGGGGCTGAAACTGCAGCTTCAGTTATGTGAGTGTTACTTCAACTTTGATGCCATCTTTAAATGACTATGAGGTTACTGAGCAGTGGCAGAAATTGTCTTAATTCTGTTGAGGCTCAGTAAAATATACATTTAAAAAAAAAAAAAAGAAAATATTTCCTGCAGATTTTCTGCAAACTGAGGGATCTTTTCATTTGACATTTAATGAGTTTTACGTTTTGACTCTTCCCCACGCTGCTATGAGTTAGGTTCAGCTGTAGCAGCAATAGATCTGCTGGAGAAGCCAGCACCATAGAACAGTATTAACTTCTGAAGAAATAAAAAAGCAGGGAATATTTTGAATAACTTTCTGTTTTGTTCTTTGAATTACTGGCTGGAAAGACAAAATCATGCAAATGCATGACTATGTGTCAGGTGTCTGAATATCATGAATGATGATTAAGTAATTAAATATTAGTGGGGGTTTTATTATCATTGGTCTTAAAGATTTTATTCACCTGCTAGTTTTAGTAATGGGTTCTTGAGCACCAGGATCATTAGTTACATTCTCATGGCTTTGCGTTCTAGTAGGCTCTAAATTACTGATACTTAAAAATACTTAGTAAATCAATGCTTTAAATGCTTTCTCTGTTAAATATTGAATATGCAGAATTTGCTAAAGCACGATTGCATATGATAGAGATCGATTACATATGATAGAGATGTGCAGAGGAAAAGTAGGTTAGAATTCATAAATTTGTTGAAAAAAGTAAGCTTGCAGCATCTCTTAGAGCATTTCTCTGGCAATATTTCATTAATCTGAGGCATTGAATATCTAAGGTAAATTTGTCAGCAAGGGGAAATTTACATATTCCAGTCAAGGAATAAATCTGATAATGTTATATAACTT
This sequence comes from Coracopsis vasa, assembly GCA_026283785.1. Classification (NCBI taxonomy): domain Eukaryota; kingdom Metazoa; phylum Chordata; class Aves; order Psittaciformes; family Psittacidae; genus Coracopsis; species Coracopsis vasa. The sequence goes on along the minus strand of JANHGB010045709.1, from coordinate 44,101 downwards.
TATTCAGAATCTGTGCTAATGTGTTAGTGAATCAAAGAAGAGCTTTTCTTGTTCTTCTTTGATTTGCTCTATAAAATACCTCATTTTTTTGAAAGATGGCTGTATTTTATATGATAGACTGTGAGCATTTTATAGAAAATAAGCAAGAAAGTCACATGGTTTTCATAGTCTATACTAATACTGCTCAGTCTTCTCTTACCACTAACTTATACTTAAAAATAGAATGGGTATTACTTATCTAGTAATTTTAAGGAGAAGAAAGAGAGAACTGGTTGAAAAAATAGTTGATGGCTGGAAAATATTTCAGCGTTTTGAAGGATTTAATTTAATTAAACCACTAGAATATCTCAGAAGTGGTACAGACAAAACAATACCTAGAATGTGTTCCATGAAAATCATTCTGCAGGCTTGATCCAAACTTTATTTTAGAATGCAAAGATTTTACAGCGAGGAACACACCCTTGTATCTTTATTGGGGTGAATTGCCAATGAACCTAGCACCTTCAGTATTGATTAAGGTGTGGAAAGGGTGTTTATGGTTTCCAGAGAAGTCCTAAATCAATTTGTGTAAAGGCTGATTGATTGTCTGCAAAAGCACAGTGTTGCTGGAGGTTAATGTCTGCTCAAAGCAGCTGATTACGCATTCCACCTACTAAAACAGTATCTGGTTTAATCAAATTCTAAATTGTTCCATTCTGTAAGTCTTCCAGGTTTTCACACATGGACTTGATTAGCCATTTTACTTATATTGAGAAGGAACGATACAAAATAAAGGCAGAAACTGGGGATAGAGTTCAAGTCCTGCTTTTCTGAAGATCCCATGTGTCATTGTGGGTGTGCCACACTGCTGGTCTCCATGTTGAGGAGACAGGACTACTTCTATTGCTGAGAGCATGAATGCATTTTTAAAGATTGATGTGCCATAATTATGGGGTCAGTATATACACATTAGATGCATTCATGAAATCAAACAACCAGTATTGTTCTGAAAAACTAAAGTTGATTAAAAAGTTGTTTTCTTTTAAAATTCTCATGCATTTGGGTGATCATGAAGCATCTGTGTTTGAATCCTAGCATGCTGCACTTGTAAGCTTCCACTGGTGTCAGTAGTGTCTTAAGATTTTTGCTTGATCTCACTGGCACCCTTTCTGCTCAAAAATCACTTTCTGTCGCCATGAATACTTGGAATTTGTCCACACTATGTATTTCATCCCCTGTCTCTTAGGCAAGCAATGGTACTCCAGAATTCAGTAGTATTTGCGCAGTATTCTTTGAGTTTATCATTCGCCTCTTCAAAGATGTGCAGCTATTGAAGTAAGCATGGACCCAAATTTTTTTCCAAAACTTTCCCTGTTTTAGGTAGGAGAAAAGGAATGTGCAATTCTGAACAAAATAGTGCCTAGCTTTGTTTCTCCCACTTCATTTTCTCGCCATTCCTGAAGAGAGACAGTCTGTCGTCTTTCCTTAACTTCCCTGACTGCTGTGCAGTGTCATTCGCAGAACATGAGATCTCCACTTACTCTGGTAGCCAGCCCTCTGCATATTTTCTGGCTGACTGGCTGTGCCAGATAGCCAGCAAGAGACTGTCTGTTAATAGTTCGCTTTCATTACTTCATCTCTGGCCCAGCCTCAGCTAAGCAACATCCCCTACGATGCACTGGTCAGTCTTTAAGCCTGTCTTGCCACGGGCAGCAGCCAGGAATTTTATTCAAGGTCTTCCACATAAATAAGCAATCACCAAAGGGTAGTAACCACCTAATGGTAGTCTTGTAATACTGTGTCTTCAAGTTACAACTCAGTATATGGTTCAGAGGACAGCATGGAAAGCAGATAAATCCCACATTCAAAATGCAGTTGTAGTTTTGCACATCTGTAGAAAAAGAAAGTTATGCAACAGAATTAATATATTCTTTCTATGGAATCATCCCATTCTTTAAATTGAAATTGCCACTCTAATTTCATCTTTTTGTATCTTTGTGTATAGAGAATTAGGAAATCAAGCAGTCCTTGCAAATGGTCATGACAACCTTATAGAGATGGATGTGTTTTCTCCAACATATCACGATAGCAGTTATGGGTATGTGACTCTAAGTGTTTGCATGATGCTAACTGTTGACACAGAAGGCAAAATGTGGTTTAAAAGAAGATTTTGGTTACAACAGTCAAAACATCTGAGACAGACTTCCTCATCTTTGTATCTGATTTTTTTAAAAATTATACTTCTGATAATATCTCATACTGACTCGTGACAAATACAAAATGGTAAACTTTGACTGCCAAATCTTGTTTGCTTTCACTTAAGAAAATAAGAATGCAGTTCAGGTTGTATTAATTCTCTATGGCCTGATTCTGAAAGCTGTTGCAAACTGCATGATTACGTATTTGCCAGATCTGAGCCTTAGTTCGTAATACATTTGCTACTTATCAAATGTTTGTTTTAGAAATATTATGAGATATTCATATAGCATAGGGAATGACCAATCAAAGAAGTTAAGAAAATTATGTATCTAATCTAGAATTTTTTTACTAGCTATTTTGAAATTGGAACTGCTGATAACTAATATAACTGGAACTAGAGAATTCCATATAAGTGAATATCTTAATTTATTTCAATGAAATTTGTCTTACAGCACTGTACCATATCTGCTTAACTTTGTCATTAATATCTGTCTTTATATTTGAACTATGTTTTGGCTTTCTTATGCCATATCAGTATACTTGGTTTCTGATCCACACAAAAAAAAGCCCTGACAAAGCAGTACCATTGCTCTATGAGTTCCAGCCTGCTAATCAGCACAATATGCTAAATTTTAGTAAAGAATTATTAATCATAAATTTACCATTTTTTGTTTATACTGTGTTAAAAAACAGAGCTTTATGTTCAAATTCTGTTTTGCTAATTGCAACTCAACATTTTAAAAGGGATAAGGTGCTATTTGATTAAATGAGATCTGCATCTGGCCATTAATAACTAATTAAACTGTAAAATATATTGACACTGTACATTGATCTGCTTCGTGCTCCAAAAACTCTTAAACCTTCACTTAGCCACAAATTAAAATTAACAGCAGGAGGAGAACAGTATGTTGAATTCAGTTACTCACTATCAGCAAACTCAAAAATAGTGCAGATAGTTACTGGAAGACGCTAATATATTTTATTTAAAGTAAAAATGTAAGCTTACTGTGTTAAAAAAGAACAAAACCAAATATTATTGTTCCCTGTAGACCAATTACCATACAATACTGATTCAAATGCATAATTGCTGAAGTAGAGTTAATAGAATCATGCCTGGTTTATTCTTTATATGTTTGTAATGGGACCACCAAATGCAAGTGTTTTAGCAAATGGACTCTGTTACATGAAATTCCTGTTGTTTGATACTAATTCAGGTAACAGTACAATGAAATTTATCTTGTTTATAATCCTTTCATTTTTAAAATTATGCTAGCAGGGATCATCTCCTGGTGTGAAAGTTGTCCAGAGATAATAACACATCGGTTCCAAAGCATAATAGATTTGAGACTACAACATGCTATCAGCATGAAGATTCAGTTTGTCAACCTCACTAACATACTGTGTCACAGCTAGAATCATTATATATTTGTTTCTTAGTTTTCATGTCATGCGTGTGTTACGTTATGATATACTATGGTTTAGTTTGTATGGCTTACAGAGAGAATATAAATCTAATGAATTTGACAATTTTAGTGCTAATAATGATAATAGAAATAGGCATTTTGCATAGAAATCCTAATGATTCATAGGCCTAGATCTAAAGAGTAGTTGTTTATAGCTTTGAAAGATTTGTGCACAGTGTATTAATTATCATAAGACAGCTGGAAATCTAAGAGTATTTTAATGGTATGTACCGTTGGCTTTACTTCATACAACTATTCTTTTCTCCAAGATGTAAACATACATTAGTATACATGTTGACAAATCAGCTTAGTTTGAAGTAAAAAATTTTCTGTAACCTATTCTTGTAGTCCTCTCCCCAAGTTATCTAGATGTCTAAATCTGAAAAACAAGTGTCACTGTCAGCAAGTGACCATATTTGTATTTCTTACAGATAAAGCTTCCCAGCATTTTCTGTTTCTACAGAATCACCTCATTTTCTGAAAATTTCATATTTTTGCTTGCAGGGTTAGAGTTTGGAAACTTCCTGTTGCATTTAAGTAAGAATTCTTTGCAAGGAGGTTGGCTGGGGAATTTCATCATCTTTGGGGAAAAGGTTCAGGACAGTTATGTTTAAAAGAGGTCAGGTTGTTATAAGTGCATACTGAATTAAACATAAGAGTGGAAGAAGCTACGAGTGCAGAGTGTAAAGGAGAAAACTGAAGATGACTGGGCACAAGAAGGGTAGGAGTGAGTATGCAAATGGGTAGATAGAGTAGTCCAGAAGGAGAAACTGAGAGTGGTTAGTTAGGCAAGGCAGGACTTAGGTAAAATGCAAGAGGACTAGAGGCTGAAAGATGAAAGGATGAAGACCAAGATTATTGCTTCTCCTTTACTGCTTGTGATTACTTGTGAAATCCTTTTAAATAGCATGCAGCTCATCACTTGTAAGACTGACTCAAGATTATGAGAAACCTTGCCTGCTGGCATATGCTCTACTAGTGACAGAAACCAGAAATAATCAAACCAAAGATTTTGTATCTGTGATGCCCTATGCTGAGAAGAAGCCTTTCAGTGCAATCTCTGAAGTTTCTTCAAACTTGCTTTAAAAAAATCACAAGTAAAACAAAAAAAAAACTTTAGTAAAAAAAAAAAATTAAAAAGTCATCAACAGCATAAACTTAAGCACTCAAAATTTACAAAATTAAAAGCTAACGTCTTTCTACAGTTGCATAACTGCGTCTGAGTCTGACATCCCAGTCAGTGCAGCTCGAGCTGAACCAAAACCAAATTTGAACAGATTCTGGAGATTCTTTCTGTCACATTGAAACAGTTGAAAAAATAATACCAAGCATCATGGCAAAGTAAAGGCTGTATGGTACCAGCATCCGGCATCTCTGATAATGTTGGTTGCACAAAGAGAAGTTCAACTTCAAAAAGGTGTATGGGAAGTGGGTACCATTAAAGCTAAAGCATCACTCTCTCCTGAGCACAAGGGGTAATCCCCTGTCTTGTTGAATCACTGAATGGTGGTCTCTCAAGTCTATAAATCTTGGTATGTTGCATATGAGAATGTATGCAAGTACAAGTTTTCACCAGGAAACAATAAGGACTGGAAAACAGGTATTACCCTTGCATTACGTGTACATGCACAGTTGGCAAGCTGGTGGTAGTGGCTGCAACTGAGAGGTTATAAGAGTACTGTCACTGTCGTGACATGAATCTGGCTGCTTGAGTGACTGCTGGTAGCATAGTAGTGGCAGCACAGAGTTCATCATGGGTTATCACAGACTCTGAATTGCAAGAGAACCCCAGCCACTGACATCAATACGTGAGCTAAGGTTCACAGATCCATTATGATGGAAACTTCATCCTGCCTGCTGCTTGAGGCAGAATTAGATCTTGTCACTGACAGAATAATACTTCACTTCTTTAACTTCCCTCTGGTTTTATATCCTTTTGAAATGTCCAGTAGCTCAGCCAGGTCTTTCAGCTACAGATGAAATTTCAACCTTTGTTCCAACTTCTAAATTAATCTTTGGGTAAATAATGCAGCCCTGAGTCTTCCTTAAACCACATTTGCTTTTTGAGATCACCTCCATGTGCCTTTTGAGACATTTAAAGCAATTGTTCTCTTTCAGCTTTATGAAGGCAGCAAGGGTAGTCAAAGAGATTGGAGGAGTGCTTGTGCCCTACCTTTCTTCTTTGACTTTGTTCCTGTGAAGCTTAACTTACTCAAACTCAAGTCAAGAACTGGCCAAGATTAGAATGCCTCATCTCAGAGAATTGATCAGGATATGATTCTAGAAGGCCGGAGAACAAGATGAGGAATTGTAGTACAAATTTTTACTACTCACATGAGCATTTCCAAATCTCACTGCAAAATTTGGATGCTTTCCACTGCTTTCTCCTCCTTTGGAGAAGGGAGAACTGGAACAGCATGAACACTAACAGTATCAGAAAGTGCACTGTGTGGCTGTCAGGTTCACTCCAACTGCTGCCTTTTCAGAAGTGAATATCACCAACAATATTGAGAGCCAGGTCACTTACTGCAATCTACATGGAAGTCTGTGTACGCACTAGTCTTCTGAGAGACCCAGAAGAAGCCTGTAAGGAGATACTAATATTTTTGAAGCAATACATACGTCTAGTTCCAGTCTCCCCTGAAAGAAGGTAATGGAACAATCCTGCAAGGAAGAGTATGTGTAACTAAAATTGTGGCAGGTTTCTTTACTTGTTTACCCAGCACTATGAGTTACTCTTTGCATCAGACTCTTCTGCTCACTTGATCACTTCTGCAAAGTGTGGCTTAGCATTGTTTCTTTCCCTTGCTCATCTTCTCAGAGTGTAGCATAGGAGAGAGGAGCATGAAAGAGCAGGCTCAGCAGAGGCATCTGATTATACTGATTCTTTTGATCCTAGAGTTGCATTTACATATCACAGAAGGGAACTCCTCCTTCTGTGGGGGAGAGAACTAGCCGCCTGAGTCTGAATTTGGAGGAACAAATAATGGGCTGTTTATAGATGCCTTCTACATGCTATAGCACTATATTCTTTCTTACGCCACAAAGAAGGTAGGTGCATTGCAGAGGACAAGATTTTTTCTTGCACACCTAAAGAGAGGAAGTCTGGGGCTTTTGTCAGTATCCAGTCCTTCAAGTAACCATATCCTGGTGGCTTGCACAAGAGACTGGGATAGTGTCATGTCTGAATTGCTGTTTGAAGCTTCAGCTTCAGGTTGCTCTGCCTGACTTCTCCAGTTTTTCTCCAGCAGCAGCCAGCAGTGAAGCAGTAACCTATTGGGGGCCATATGTGAAAGAACACACAAGCAGTGAGGAAGGCACTTGCAGCCCTAGCAGTACTTCTTTCCTTTCTTGGCTTTTAGTCTTCAGTTAGTAAAGAAAGTTGGGTCTTCAGTGGAAACCCACCCAAACTCAAGTAAGTGTTGCCGTATATGAAGTGTTTTTTTGAAAGATTTGAATAAGCTGTTAGAAGAGGCTTATCTCCAGTTCCCACAGATGTTTACTCTGTTTTTGCATATGTGTAATAGCTCTCTTCTCTTTCTTTCTTCCTTTCTTTCCTTCTTTCTTTCTTTCTTTCTTTCTCTCTTTGTTTCTTTCTTTCTTTCTCTTTCTTCCTTCCTTCCTTTCTTTCTTTTTTCTTCCTTTCTTTCTTCCTCTTTTCTTCCTTTCTTTCTTCCTTTCTTTTTCCCTTCCTTCCTTCCTTCCTTTCTTCTTTACTTCCTTTCTTCCTTACTTACTTCCTTTCTTCCTTCCTTCCTTCCTTTCTTCTTTACTTCCTTTCTTCCTTCCTTCCTTCCTTTCTTCCTTCCTTCCTTTCTTCCTTCCTTCCTTTCTTCCTTCCTTCCTTTCTTCCTTCCTTCTGTCCTTCCTTCCTTTCTTCTTTCCTTCCTTCCTTCCTTTCTTCCTTTCTTTCCCCTAAACTTGATCATCATTTGATCTGATGTGATCTCAGAGTTTTTATTGGGATTATGGTAGTATTAATACTGGCTCTGATGAAGCAGAAATTCATTTTATCTCTTTCTAAGCAATTTTTTGGTTGCAATTCTGCACAGAAAATAAACTGAGACAAATTTGCAGCATAGTGTGGTTTCTGTGCTCGCTTGGATTTATGTTAAATGCAGCCATATGGTTCTGTGGAAGTTAGTCATAAGCCCATGCTAAGGGCAAACACCACCAGCTACAAGGTTTCATCTCAGAAGAATGTTAACAGAAGATGAAGACAAGCACAAAGTGTTCATAGAGAAACAAAAATCCAATTCCTTCAGGAGCCTACTGGGAAAGCTGATCTCATGCATCAGTGAACCGGAGTTTATATGAGACCTAGTCAGTAATTTCTGTTATCTTTTACATCTTCCCTATAATGTCAGTCGGCAGAGATTAATCTTCTCTTTCCATCTGCTTCCTCAGCTCAGTGCAAGGAATCGGATTTATTGATGTTATCTATCCATTAGTGAACCAGGCGGAGCTCTCTAATGTCAAGTGGCAGTGAGGGTCATGGTCTCACTCAGAGAACCCAGTTCAATCCAGCATGAATAGGGTCTGTCAGCAGAAAGGGGACACACCAGTCAGTAGATGTAGTGCACTGATTGATTGTGATCTCGGACCACTGTTTTTTCCACAGTTAATGGTTTTCTACTGATTCTGACAGTTAATATATCTGGTATGGGGTTTGTAAACAAACAGAAAGCATGATAGCTTATTCCCAGGAGGGAAAAGCTCAGCTGGTTTGCATTAAGGAAAGTGAGAGAGACATAAAAAAACTTGAATGAGAGAAGTTGGAGCAAACTAAAATAGCTGCAGCTGGGTATATTAATCTTCTCTGGAAGGTACTTTCTTAAGATGAATTAATTTCTTTGTATGGAAATAGCCAATCAAATGCTAGGTCTTCACACAGAGATAGGCGCACATTAACTCTGCATGTGTCAACAATGATCTGTTTGACATAGAGAATGAGAGCTCCCAAACCTTGGGAGTCTATTCTGTCTGACTTTCCTATGCCCCTTTGAACCGTCAGAAAAATAAAAAGATAAAGCTGCAGCTACCCTTCTGTCTGCCTTGCTTACGTTGGCCTTATGGTGCTGTTGAACTGTTGCAGAAAGTGCAACAACCCTTTGGAAAAGCAGAATTACTGATTGCTGCTGTCTCCAGATAGGTACATTATGATTTGGGACCTTTTTTTGGACAACATCTGGTATCTTAGTTTTAGTCAGATAAGCAGACATCTCAGCTGTATTCATTACAAAACAGAATAATTACAGTCCTGATTCCCAGAAATTCAGTAATACCATTATATTAAACATCAAAACCAAGTCATTAGGAGTACTATAGAATTCTGAGCAGAGAAGTCATGCCTCCTGAAGTATTGGTCCTGAGAGGTAAATATGTTGCAAAAAAATAAATGCACTAAAACTTACATTTCACTCAACTTGCATTTGTTCAAAGTGGATTTGATAGGATTTTTTTCCGCTTATGAAAATCTGATTAATGTGTTCCTAATTCGAGATGTCTAAGGTGTTGTTATTACTGCTTAATGCCTTCGAGAGAGTCCAGGATAACAGGTTGAGAACCTTAGCAGAATGGATAAGACCATTTGCCTGGCCTTATTTACAAATGCTTCAATTCAGATGACAGTGTTCACAAATTCAACACACCTTAGAGACAAATATTTTTTAATAGATTTAGATACTGGCAGATTTGAGTTGGGTTGGAAGGGAAGATAACCTGTGATCCACAATACAAAAATTGGTATGCCCATTTTATAAAGCATTTAACCTGCGAATACTGAAGACAGAATGGCATTGCCTTGGCTGGAAGAGTCAAGTAAAGTACAGTGATCTTTTGAGCCAACATTGGTTTCCTGTGCTAGTAATTGTTAGTGTGTCCAGGGTTTTTCTCACATTGCAGGGAGAACAAATGAGTCAAATGTAACAGTTTAGTGGACTTGTTAATTACTTGAAAGAAATTCTTAGAGAGCTATGGATATACCTAAATATTTGGGGGTCTTTTGGGAACTACGGGTAGAAGAAGCAAACGCAGAAAATGTTAGGGGTAGTTTTTCTTTCCTCTTCCACCTCTCCTCAAGTTATTTTCTGTCCTTTCATTTTCCAAATGTCACTTTTGTTACATTCTGCACTGAAACAACAGGGATCTGAAAATGGCTTTCCTCAACTCCATGGTTGCCTTTGCCTGATCCATAAAGAGCCCAATTTTGCTTTAGGCAATTACTTTTTAATGCTTTTGTATGTTTTACCCTAAAAATACAATTAATCAAATGTTATAAAAAAAGTTATAAAAAAATAAATGTTATAAAAAAATTGTCTTTATGTACTGCAGTGCAAACAGTACATACTCATTATACAAGAACAAGGGAACAATCAGTTGTATTTAAGTTGAAATTGATAGAAGAAAATAAATTTTTGACACGATGCCTGCAGAACAAAACACCACAAGAATGAGTGCAAGCATGAGTTTTGGATTATAGAGAAAGAGTGAACTGTTAGTTCCTCCTCTCTTTGTATTAGTCGCTTTCATACAGGGTGGTGCTCCTGGTGATCTGCCCTACTGTGGCAATTTCTGACTCTGCTTATTTGGTTACAGTTGCACACAGATTTTGCACATGTAACTGTTCTCTATCAAATAAGATTATCATCCTCCACGATTTCTGGAATGAGCTAACTTGCTCTTGTCCTGCATATGCTTGCAGGAATCCTACCCTTACACTGTTTTTAGAAAGAGACCCCCTTCAAAAGTATGGGTCAGAGATAATTTTAACACTGAATTCCTTTTGTAGAGCAGTCTTCTGAATGTGATAGCTGTTCTTGCTCAGTAGTCTTCCAGTAGTGGTCTGTAATTATCTGAAGAGCCTTGTATCATGGAACTGACCAAATAGCATGTAGGGCAGTGGAGGAGACAGTACTGCAAGAAAACCTATACCGCAGTGGCACTAGGACATTTATTACTGACCGTGATGAATCTCTCTATTCAGAAACATAACCAAGCTAAGAGATTTTTTTCTGCTCCAAATTCTTCAGGTGCCGGTAGTATACAACAATACACAAGATTCAAAGATTTGGGAGGAAGGGATTTAGATTTTTTAACCACATATATTCTAAATAAAATTTTGTTCTGGATCAATTGTATTGTATCTCTTGTGTTGAGTGTTTCATTGTTGTATATGCATATGGCCTAGCAATTATTCTGCAACAGCTGTCATCATCTAAATAATAAGGTTGCGCAAAATAACAATAGCTGCCTTTAAATCTCACTGGCAAGGTGATAAAATGAGATGTATGTTCTGATGTACTTGCAGCAGTTCAGTAGAATTTGGGTGGGCCTTACTGACAATTCTGTATTTAGTACAAATTTTGTAAAAGTCCTGTGTGACTTTTAGTACACTGTGACATATTTACCATGAAATTCATGGCAAAATATTTCATATTGCCATGGGTTGGGCTGTATGAAATACTTCAAAACAGAACAAAAATGCTGCTGAGAAAGTTGCTGGAAATGATAAGGTAGGCTCTTTCACATGTCTCACAACTACATACAAAATATTCTATATGTGATGCCCAAACCCAGAGAAATCATAGCTACAGATCATGCTGAATCTTTTGCAAGGTGAAGCAATTTCAGCATAAACTAAAAATAAATAAATAAATAGATTCATATAGCTAATGTAAAAATTATATTGGGAATGTTAAAATTATGCAATAGTTCTGTACAAATTGAGACCAATCTATTTAAAAGTAATGTGGAATAGTTTATTTGTATAATATCTATGCATCTGTCAGTCTGGAATGTAGGGCTTTCCAGACATGTTTATGCAGTATTGCATTCATTGATGCATAGTATCCATTTCCTTCTAAACCAAGGTCAAAAGTTTTTGTCACACATCCTTTCGTAAAGAAGGCTATTCTAAATCACATTCTGTTGCTGGACACCTGACTTTCTTATATCAGACGTATTTGGGCTTATGGTCTGAGCGTTTCTGTCCTTGAATGTTGTGATTATCTATCTCAGTTTCTCTGAAGACACAGTTTTCAGTCAATTTAATCTTTCTGTCTAACTCATGGGCTTCTTTATCACTTTTTTTCCCCCTTCTGCTTTCCCTTTTACTGAGTTTGGTAGTGGGTGCTTCAGTTTTATTTTCCATGGAGGATGTGTCAGCACAGAGAAAATCTTATTTGATATGAATCCTCCCCCTCAACTTGAGGAGGAAGAAAGCTGTCTGCATGTCAGCAGGTGCACACCAGCACTTGCTGCTCAGGGAGTACAGAGTTAAATTAAAAGCCTGATTATTTTACCTCTATTCATGCTTGTTTTCTGAGCTGACATCTTTGATGTTTTTGATGATGTATTTCTGTCTTTTCTTTTAAGGGTGGAAGCTTAAATAAAATGTCTACCCTTTGGGAAATAAGGGGACTTTCCAGCTGTCTTTGCATCCAAAAATTAGTTTATAACACAGCTTTGTATTTTGCTACCAGTCTGTAGTTCAGCTTTGCTACATACTGATTTTTTCCCTCACTGAAATGTTAAGATGAGCTGCACTTTTTAATAGCAGCATATATTGAATAAGCAGACAGAAATATATATTGCATAAATGTAAAGGTAGAATATTATTTGTTTTAAAAAGTAAATCGAATTATTCAATAAAAAAACAGAGCTAGTCTTTTAAAACATTAGCACGATTCACTGGATTTTTGTACTCTAGAGCTTAATAAAATATTTAAACTGCTGCTTACATGAAGGTCTAGCAAATGCTTGTTAGATGATCAATTTTGAATAGAAGATACACTATTGCAGATGCTATAAGCTCCCTACGAGATGAAATATAGTGTAATTGCCAGTAAGTCAGTGCTTGGTCAAGTAGTGCAAACAGTTTAGGCTTTAGAAATTAGCTATTCGAGTTCGATGGTTTGAAAAGACAAGGTAGATGGATACATAGATAATTAAAATCATTTGTGAATGGATTATATTTCAAGAGCATAAGAATTTCAGCATTATCTGGAAGCAGCCTGGATTTGTTGTCAGATACTATAACCTTCTGAGCGTCTCACAGGAGCACAGTTTGGCATGGCTCAGTGAGGCAGACAAGATGTGCAAGTCTGATAGCATTACACTTTAAATACTTCTCACTCGGAGTTAATGTAGTAGGAGAGTCTCTGACAACTTTGTTAGTAACTCCACTCATTAGGAATAGAGAGATCCAAACAAATTTTCCTAACCCAGAAGAAAATGCCAGGCTGGGGTTTCTGTCATTATTTTTCCCTAGGCATTTTCCAGCCAGCTGGTGTGACCACTCTGGTATTGTATTCATAGGATTCGAAGCAAAGGAAGAATAGCTTAAAGTAAGTTTTGCTGTGTGCTGCCTAGGACTACACACTGCTGAATTCCTACTGCTGAATTCCTGCTGCTGAATTCCAGCAGCATTCTCCTGGAGAAACTGGCTGTTCATGGCTTGGATGGATGTACTCTTTACTGGATAAAAAACTGGATGGCCCAAACATGCCCAAAGAGTAGTGGTGAATGGAGTTGATATCCAGTTGGAATGCAGTTGGCAGCTGGTCACCAGTAGTGTTCTCCAGAGCTCAGTACTGGGGCCAGTTCTGTTCAATATCTTTATCAGTGATCTGGACAAGGGGATCGAATGCACCCTCAGTGAGTTTGCAGGCAACGCCACGTTAGGCAGGAGTGTTGATCTGCTTGAGGGTAGGAAGGCTGTACAGAGGGATCTGGACAGGCTGGAACAATGGGCTGTGGCCGATGGTAAGAGGTTCAACAAGGTAGAGGGCCACATTGTGTGCTTGGACCACAACAACCCCATGCAACGCTACAGGCTTAGGGAAGAGTGGCTGGAAAGCTGCTCGGAGGTAAAGGACCTGGGGTTGCTGATTGATGGCCACTGAACATGAGCCAACTTGTGCCCAGGCAGCCAAGAAGGCCAATGGCATCCTCGCCTGTATCAGAAACAGTATGACCAGTAGGACTAGGGAAGTGATTGTTCCACTCTACTCAGCACTGGTGAGGCTGCACCTTGAATCCTGTGCTCAGTTCTGAGTCCCTCTCTACAAGAAGGATACTGGGTTGCTGGAGCATGTCTGAAGAAGGGCAGCAGAGCTGGTGAAGGGTCTAGAGCACAAGTCTTAAGAGACTGAGAAAACTGTGGCTTTTTAGCCTGGAGAAAAGGGCTCTCTTGAGAATTTTTCAGGCTGGATGTGAATTAAAAATTCTTTACAATGAGAGTGGTAAAACACTGGAACAGGTTGCCCAGAGAGGTGGTGGATGCACCATCCCTGGAGATGTTCACGGCCAGGCTGGATGTGGTTCCAGGCAACCTGATCTAGATGAAGATGTCCCTGCTGATTGCACAGGGGTTGCATTAGATGACATTTGAAGGTCCCTTCCAACCCAAACCAGTCTGATTCTATGACCTTATCGTTCTCTATAACTACCCTAAAGGAGATTGTAGCCAGGTGAGTGTCAGTCTCTTCTCCCATGTAACAAGCAATAGGACAAGAGAAGATGGCCTCCAGTTGCATCAGGGAAGGTTTAGATTGGATATTAGGAAAAAAATTTTCAGCAAAAGGGTTATCAAGCATTGGATCAGGCTGCCCAGGGAAGAGATGAAGTTACCATCCCCTGAAGGTGTTTAAAAGATGTGTAGATATAGTACTTAGGGACATGGTTTAGTGGTGGACTTGGCAGTTCTAGGTTAATGGTTGGACTAGATGATCTTAGAAGTCTTTTCTAACTAAACGATTCTATAATTCACATATAAAAGTTGCAATTTCCTCTTATTGCCTTGATGCCTGAGATGAACTGTCAGAGCTATGACAGCTCACAGCACCACATATATGCGGCCATCTCCTGAGTTTATCTATGGGATTATCTTCTCAAAGGCTTTGAGGATACGGATTACAGTCTTTAGTAGGCTGTGCTGTACCAAAGCAAACATTTCAGCTCTCACTTTCTTGGAGAAAAAAAAAAAGAAAAAAAAAGGAAAAAATCAGAGGCCAACTGTTTCGTTGCATTATTTTGTCAAAGCTTAAAGTATATGGAGTTCTGTTCAAGTGCTTGTATAATGCCTGTCTCCATTTTAGTCTGTTGACCTTACCGGCAAGAGCAGGAGGATGTGAAAATTGCAGGTTGGTCAGGCATCTTCTTATTTTTAACATGGAAGTGATGTTTAGGAGGGGTATTATTATATCTACAGTGTGGCTTTCCTTCAGTCCCCCAAAACAGTACACATTGCACATAGAGAGAGAAACGGCTACCTTTCTGTTTGGCATTTTCTTGAGTTCTGTGTAGGCACCCTTTGTGAAGTATGCCTGGACATAGCATCTACCATATGTAGGCAAAAATGAGAAAGCAGTAATAGCCAAGTGGATAAGACAGTTTATCAGGACTTAATGAATCTGTATGCTTCTGCGAGTCTGTAAAATCGCAGTAATGATGTAAAGTGTAAAACAGTTTTTACATGAGGCTAGTTACTATTATTTTGGTGTTTATTACATAGAAAATGTCACAACTTTTAACGAAGTACCTTCTTATAGAGGATTTAAACCACCAGGGCTTTGTCTTCTGAAATCATTGATAATCCTCTGAGCTCAGAAGCCAAGAAAAATTGCGATGTGCTGTTGTGCATCAATAGATCTAGTGCATATCCTTGTGTTGTTATTGCCAGCAAGTTTAATGTTGTTCAAAATGAAGTAACCCATGTAGCATGTTTCATTGGATCATGTTTATAATGCAGATATTTTCAAGGAGAGGCTTATGCCAAGATGTTCTAGTTCATCTGTTAACCTCCATAGCAAAATCACCTGCAAACAACAAACCTTGTTTATCAACTGCTGGTATTTTTCTCAGGCTGCAGTGGGATAAATTAATTTCTAGTGTCTCTCTAGTGCATTTCTGACAAAGCTACTATACCTGTACAGGTTGCGTCATTACTATGTAGGGATCCAAGCAAGGTTCTTGTTGGAAGTCCCATCAGCTAAGAAGCAGTGCGCAGTGCCACAGGATGTAACTAGAGGGCTTTCCGCTCCAAAGCTAGCTCATTTGGTGCTAGATCCTCTGACCCATGCCATATAGATGACATGCAGTAGGCAAACACGGTGTAGGCATGCCCTTGAGCTTCAGAAGGATCTAGGTATCAGCAATTCATGAGTGTCTCTTACCTATTAAAAAATGCAAACACCTGTCTAGTTCTGTTTAGCTGTTTGTGCGCTTGGTAAGTTCAAGATTCTCCACAGTGTGCTTTCTTACCATTTTCAGCTATAATGTATTCCTTCTGCAAAGCCTAATGAGCTACGGTCAGACCTTACACTACACAGTTGCCAGCATAACAAATTGGTGGAAAAAACCCAGGTGCAAATATCTTTGTTTAGATGAAGTTTTGTTGTTCATAGAGTTGTATACGTGCATCAGGAGGAAAACTCCAAGTAGCATATGCCATGCTTAGACGCTCTTCCAAAATAATTATGCTTGCATGAACTAAACTTAAAGGATTCTACTGTAGACAGGCCCAGGGACTAATACTTCTTTTAGAAATTTTAATTGAAGGAAATTAAGTTTACTGGTAACTCACTGAGTGTGTCTTAACTTTGGCTTTGCTTTTCGTTTCTGTTGCTGGTTGTGGTTCTTTTTGAGCACTTACTAAATCTAATTCTGTAGAGTACTTCCTTGGGCTGTAACAAAGCTGCTGTATCCGTAATCAGATCTTGTTACAGTAAGATTATGTGCAAGGAGATACGAATTAGTGAACTGAGTATTTAGGACCAAAAAAAATAATCTTTTAACTGGCTAATTTTGGCAAAGTTGCCAAAAGTTTGTATCTGAGAGATTTCTGTTTTCTTTGTACTTAACCCAGGAAAGCTGTGATAAGTAGTGTGGGCTATAGTCAGATTGCTCATTATTGACTTTTTAATGGAGTTCCCTGTAGTCTGTAGCAGGAGCCAACAAAAATAAACAGCAGCAGAAAGCCTGTCCCTACTTGTCGAATAAACTCTGAGAGACCTCCTCCCTACCATACTGTGTTTGGGGTAGTTCTGTTTCCTGTCTGTATAGCAGTGTATTACTGATGTCTGTAGGGGGGTGGGTGTCAATCTTTTCTTAAAGGGAAAGTGTTTTTTTCCATGTGTGAGTGTCATGACAAGTATTGCTTCTATGACCCTTTGTAGATTGGATGTTGTCAGCTATTTGAAAAATAGGCCACATAAAACAGAAGAGGTATGGCTGCTCCAGCTTTAATTACTTTTATGCTTTACCATACACTCTTTCTTCCACAGGCATTTCCTATTCAAAACAGGAACAGGGACCACACCGCTGTTCAGTACTGCAACGCCAGGGTACACAATGGCATCCGGCTCTGTTTATTCCCCTCCTACTCGGCCACTACCTAGGAACACTCTATCCAGAAGTGCTTTTAAATTCAAGAAGTCTTCAAAGTACTGTAGCTGGAAATGTACTGCACTCTGTGCCGTAGGGGTCTCAGTGCTGCTGGCAATACTGCTGTCCTACTTTATAGGTGAGTCCCATTTTTGTACAATTGTCACCATGAACAGGGGTGTCTGATGGATTGCATATGAACTGTGACATACTAACCTTTAATTATCAACATTCTTGGTAACAGTAAAAAACACAACAATAATTTCGTGAAAAGTCCCAATTGTTTAGAGGAAAAATAAAATTCGAATGTTTTGCAAGCATTCTGCAGCATGATGGTGGGTGAATTGCCTTCAAAGAAGTATTTGAACTGCAATTAAGCTCTGTGGTGTTTAATTCCTATGAAAGTATTTCTGAAATATAGGCTGTAAAAATTCTGTAATGTGGCTATAACTTGCAGCATATCCATGGAACTTTTCTTCTCACATTTTGCCTGAAACTAATACTACATTTAGGAATGCTAACTATCACTTATTTACTCGTTACAGACACGTATGTTTGTGTATAGAGCTAGAGCAAAAACCTAATACAGACTTTTGATTGCAAGATAGGGAAATAATTGTCCGAAAGGACAACATACAGAGAAGATGGAGATTTCTTCCTCTCTTGTGGGTTGTTTATTTTTAATTATTCTCTCTTTTCTCTATTTGTTTGTTATATTCCATTTCCCAATTTTTATTTTAGAGGATTTATTTTATTTCATCTCTTTAATTATTTAATTTCTTAAACATTTGCTATAAATATTATATAATTTGAGTTTTAGGCAATTGATGGGGACAGTGCTTGGCTGTGAGAAAAATGTCATTGACTTTAATACGGCAATAGAATAGGCTCTCTTTGTGCTTTTAACTTCTGTGGTTTTGTCTAGTTTACAGATTTTTTCACCTCTTACTCCATAAATTGTCTTCAAATACTTTTGTTTTGACTGATTTGTTAATTAGAAGCTTAAGTCACCGCATTTATGGAAAAATGAGCATAAGGGTCTGGGTTTTGGCATTAGTTGCGCTTAGATTCATGGTCTTAAGAAGTCACAGAAAGAAAAGGGGAGAATCAATCTTTCTTTCCCTTCCTCTTTAAAATCAGTGTAAGTTAATAATAAAGCCTAGAAGGCCTTATGATCCTTAAATCTTTATTGCCTTTGTTGAAAGAGGCTTGCTACATTTCAGTCCAAGGCGCAGCATAAGCTGTATAAAGCCTTTGAAGTAGTTCTTACTGGGCTGAAGCTGCTGTGAAAAATGCAAGAAATTGGGTTGCTGAGTAGCTGGAGAAATTCCTCTCTGCCCCAGCAAAGCAGAGCCTCCTGAGCAGCCTTCCCACTTCAGCTGCCAACCCCAAAGAACAAAAGACATGTATGCATCTAGAGCTTGTCACTGCTGCCAAGCCTCTTTCAATCATTGGATTTGTAGGGGTAGTGTGTGAATGTACACAGGAGTATAAAGGTGTGGTTTAGAGTTAAGCTTCAACACTACTTGTTTTTTAAAGTGGGATTGAAATAATCCCATTTATAAAACACATTAATTGTGCTCAGTTTCCATCATATTGCCTCATAAATCACCAGAACCAAATATCTGCTACTAAGTAAATACATAAATATGAAAGAAAGAATTCAGTATGAAATGTAACTGTCAGGAACTGTGAAAACCAGCCATACAGATAGTAAAATATTGAAGACCTGATTCTGAGCTGAGCTCTACACTTCGCTGGACCCAAAAGAGCCAGATTACTTATGAATCTGAGGGGCACAGGAAGATAGCTGTGCTGGATTATTTGTCCCATAGGCACATTAAGAAATATAAGCGTCTCTATTCCTGTATTTGGGAAAAAGAGCTGAGCTTTCCATTGAGTGAGAGCTTTCAACTCCACACATCATTTATTCACATACCCTGTAAAAAAAAAGCCCAAATATAGCTGTACCACATTTTGTTTCATGGGCGCATGCCAACTCGCATCCTTGCTGAAATAAACAATGCACAAGGGCCTTCCTCTGCCCATAGTCAATAGGGAGCTCTTTGCCTACTGGTGATATTACACATATTTCAGCTAACTCAGCAATCTAAATGTAAAATCAAGCACTCAGGGAGGCTCTCTAGAGAACTTCAGGTCCATAAAGCTATGAATGGATTGCACTCATTCATATATGTGGTTTTACCATCTCTATAGATGTAATATCAGAAATACTCTCCGTTTAATAGGCCATCCAAATATAAATTGGTGAAAATCATTAATGTAAGATGGAAACAGTCCTTCATTGTGGTTAACCATTTCATAACATAGGTGCGAAAGGGAAATGACTGGGTAGGAAATTGGTCATTACATAAAGAGATGGGGAGGACTGCAGTACTGTGTGACCTCTAGCATCCTGTGACATGCCTCTAACACAGTGATCTGGCTTGTCTGCTGAGGTTTACAGCAGCTGGGGTGGCATGTCACATTTGTAAAGCAAGTTTGAGATGCATTTTGAACTTCACAGGGAGACATTGCCACAAGCATGAAAATGCTACAGCACTTGCTGCAAAATATGCCAGTACACATTGATGAGGAACATAGCGTGGCTGATATCAGCTCTATGACTGTGGCCACTGCAGACTGAAGAACTAATAGGACCACTCATCTGGTGAACAGTGGTGTAACCAGGCCCTTCTCAGAAAGGTAGAGAGATGAATGTGTCATGCCCAGGCTTATTTTAGTTGCAGTGGATATGGAGTAGAAAAAGTGACTTCAGATCCCACTGCCTTTGCTCAGGCAACAGAAGGCAGAAGAGACAGTTTGCTAGACTTCATGTCTGCCTTTGCAGAACTACTCAGTCAATTACTGCTCCATCAATTAGCCCACCCTGCGGAAGAAGCTGCATCAAGAGTCTGGTCTGTCTTGCACTTCTTCCATCACTCTGAAAGGAAAAACTCCTACATCTACAAAGAGGAAGTGAGAGCAGAGGGTGTCAGCATGGGTGGAGACCACAGCAAACACTGCATTGTAAAGCCACTTAATGTAGTCTTGGGGGTCACAAGGGATTGAAAATATTATGTCTGTATAAAGGAAAGAAAGTCTCACTTCATGCATATTCTTGCTTTTCTAGCCCTAGTTGTATCTCTCAACCACTTTGCAATGTACAAAATATTTAAGTTTACCATTCCTGTCAAATAGAAGTGAGTTGTGAAAAATGATGTTTAGAGGCTTCATGTACTGTTAAACGGTTGAGAAACAAAGAGTTAAGCAACAGAAACGTGCAAGTGCTAAACCAAAAGATAGCGCAGCAACATACAGAAGAGTGAAATTAAACATTAGCTCTAGTTTAAAGGATCAAAGAAAAGTTCCCTGAAATAATGGGTTAAAAAGATAGGGAATAAAGAATATAAAGTCCCTCATTTTGGGATCAAGATTACATAGGAATTTCTGCAAGCTGCTCATTTGCTTAACTGCTATCCATAATTAGATTTTCAACCAAGGAAGAAAATGACCAGTTTTTTCCAACATGAACATTTTAGATTCTTTTTCCCTGTTTGGAAGACTAGGAAGATCAGTATGAAGTTTAAGCCATGAAAGAGTAAGAAATATGAAGTTGCCTTAGTTTGACCTCTTTTTATATACACATCAATACTTCTACCCAAACTTAGTACACAGAGTCTGTGTGAGAGCCAGAAATAGAGTCCAGCTTTACAATGTGCAAGACAAAACAGAATTTCATCCTTCAGCTCCCCGTGGCTTACTGCCTCATTCAGCATCCGTCATTTGCAGTGAGTGAATGAAGGGAAGGTTTTGTAGAGCAACTTGTAGGTCAAACATGGGCATCAAATCACAGTTTCGTATGTAACCTCCATCCTTCAGTTCTACCTTTTGGGATCTTCTCTGTTGCCTCTTGGTTTTATTAAGGGGAGATGGTTGTTGTTCCTGGGTGTAGGTTTTTTTTCTAACAGAAAAAATCACCTTGCAATTACAGAGAACCACATCAGTCAGGAATTGTTTCTAATATGTTGCAGAGCATGGACTCTGAGGAGCTATATTAACAGGCTGGTACTGTAGTTATTATTCCTTCTTTAGTGCAAATTCAACATCGAGAAGAAACTAATGAGAATTTGGGGACATCAGGCAATGCCAGATACAGCACTGTCTTGACATTGTCTAAGTCAATACACATGACTAGTGCCATTTTCACTGTGCATAGAACCAAATACACGATTCATTTTCCTCAGTCAATGTTGGAATTACACAATATCAGATTCAGTCAAATAAGCTTGAAGAGTTGTACACTGCAAGATTGGATGCATCTGTCATGAATGTTGTCTTATGTCTGCTAAATAGGTTTCTATGAACATAAAACATTCTTTGAATACACAGTGAGACCTGACCTACTTAGGCCTCTGCTGTCCTTACTTCTTCACAACAGTCTGTCATAGTTCCAGGTCTGTTGAGCATTTTACCCTCTATGTACCTCTGGATTGATCATTTTGTTAGCCTTAGTTCTGTAGCAAATGGTCAGAACAAGAATATACATGAGCCAGCTATTCTTTGTGATAAAGCAAATGTTTACCATATTAGTGATAGCAGAGGGACATCTCTTCTATAGGGAAAAAAGGGGAAAAGGAATTCTATTTAATTAAAAAGGCCACGGGACTGTTTTTATTACTGTTGCTTGCTGTGAACAGTTAAGCCAATCCATTTTGAGCAGAGAAGAAAGCTAACATTTAGACTTAACAACTGAATATCTTCTGGGAACACATGTATTTTGGTTTATATTCCATTCTGTGAGAAAGAGCAGCAAAACTGCTGTTCCGCTATGACACAGGGATGACCATACAGTCATAATGCAAATTGCAAATGAAATGCGGACAGAAAAGAGATACCAGACTTGAAAGCCATGTTTGATAATTACAGATAATTTTCCACATTTGTATAAAAATAGATACATTGTGGTTATTATGTTGTACATTCATGCTTTTGGTCCATCTGAAAATGTTACTGTTTTCTCATCTTCTCAAGATACTTAAGCTGAAAATTTATATGCTGATAGATTTCTAATAATGGAGAACTATCTCCAGAGTTATCTCAAAAACTTACTGAGCATAGTAATAAGAGCAACTTAAGAGGTTTTAAAGTAGAAAGAGAAGAAGGAGATAGGAAAAAACAGCAAACAAGTTTCATTATTAGAGGAGGCTGACACAGAGGGATGCAGAGTGTGAAAATTACAGCTGAGGGTCAGTTAACTATCCTGCATGTGAATTTTAAGTAATCCTTAAAGATTAGACAATTGCCTGTTTCTGCAAACTGAGCTTAACTTTCCATGTCTCCGGTGCTGTTTACAAGTTTGTTGTCTGTGGTTCTCCTATGTTACTCGGAATTTAGCTTTACAGTGCTGGCATTCACGTCTGTTTCCAGATTGTGGAGGACCAGATGCCTTTCCTGTTGGGCTCAGTGGCAGAGGAGATAGTCACCCTCCTCCAAACTAATGGACTTAAAACTGTGACAATTACAGAATGAAATTTTTTGTGACTAAAGCAATGACTAAATATACTTGTAATCAAAAGGAATCTATTTTACTTTATCAATGAAGAACAATATAATACTTCTTTTTGATTGCAATGCCAAGTTAATAGTATTCTGCTGTTTGTAAAGCTCAATTACTGCCAGGAATGAGGAAAACAGCTTAATTAATAATGCCACTTAAATGGAATTTTTATTACAATACCCAGCATAGGTATTGTAATTAACAGGCATGAGGGAGAATATAGTTTAGTTGCCATTAATCATCTTTACTTTCATTATGTTTATTGTAACTTTTTCTTTTTGACCTGCATTTAATTTTGAGTGTTGTAATGCTTTTGTCACTGAGAGTTTTGTCAAGAACTTTTGTTTTTCCGCATTCTCTCCCCATTTCTGTCAGCTTCCTGAGGTTGTGCTGGGACCTTAGGTATGACTGGAGCTTCACTGAGGTGTGGGGCTTGGCAATACGTTCCTTGTCTGCAGATATGTAGCAGATTTTTGCAGTTTGCCAGGGTTATTCTCTCACACCATTTCTTTTTCCGTCAGAATAAAGGCATTGAGGTAGCTAATACATTTTACAAGGGCATGTAGTGATAGGACAAGAGGGGATGGTTTTAAACTGGAAGGGGGTAAATTTAGATTAGGCATTAGGAAGAAACGCTTTATTATGAAGGTGGTGAGAGGCTGCAACAGGTTGCCCAGAGAACTTGTGGCTGCCCCATTCCATCCCTGGAAGTGTTCAAGGCCAGGTTGGATGGGGCTTTGAGCAACCTGGTCTAGTGGAAGGTTGATGATCTTTAAGGGCCCTTCCAACCCAAACCAGTCTGTGATTCTATGAGTTAGATATCTGACTTAAAAAGAAAATTTAGCCATCCATGGGACTTTTAGGCAAGGCTCCAGGTGTTGGTAGGATATTTGGGGGCAGCAGCTGTGTTTCGTATCATCCTTTCTTCTCCCACATTGAAGGTTTCTGGTATCAGATGCCTCCGATGGCAATGCTGTGTGCAGGGCTCTGCCTCCCCATTGTGTGTGTCTGCTCTGTGTCTATCAAAATCTGCTTGCCTGTTGTTTCAGACATCAGTGCCACATGTTGCTCTTCTGGGACAGAGTATCATGTATGTAGTCTCCTCAGTTGAACTTTTAGTGTGTGGTCATATACCTGGTGAATGCGATACAGCACACTTCTTTAGCAAACAGAAACCACCTCCTGAAATTTCTAAAGGATGTTAGCATCCTGAAGTACCAAAAGCCAGATAACTGGTACTTGTAGGCCATTACTTACTAACATCTGTCAAGGCAACTCCTTTCAGCCATTTCTGAAATGGCAATATTCAGATACACATGTCACTGTCAGCTTTTATGCTTTAACATGAAGCTTAATATTGCAGCTAGAACTTCAATGACTGCATTGCAGAGATTTTCAGCTAACATGAGATAAATTCTATTTTCCATGGTATCCCATAGCCATGACTTTTAGATACCTGCATGAATTTCATATAATATTTACAACATTGCTGATGAGCTCTTTGTGCCTCCTTGGTGTGGAAATATTTTGTAAACAGTAATGGTATTTCTTATGTTTACCACAATCAAAACTGGGAGGCAGAGAGAATAACTAGTGAGAAAGTGAAGTTATAAGGCTTCACCACCTTATTGGGCTCAATTGGGTTGAAAATGTTTTTAACATCTTTCATTGAAGTAGTGTAAAATCTAAATATGTTGAACACCTATGTCTTGAAGCATGAACTTTAAATATACTTTCTTGTCTCTTGCAGGAACATAAATATGGATAATGCCTTCAGTTAATGTTTTTTAAGCAAAGATCTTGTTACTGTGTTTCAGACTAAGTGCAAAACATAATATAGCACTATTTCAGGAGTGCACACTGTTAACATTTGATTGGTGTAGTGGATGCCACATGCTATTATTCTTAGTGGCACTGAGAGTAAAACATTCATTGAGAAAGATAATCCTCCCACAGAAGGATGTAGGAACATGTAATTGGCAGTCAGGAGGTCGAAAGAGACTTGACGAGATTTCAAAGGATTAAAAAAGTTAATCTGTCAAGGAGCATATCCACTTCTGTTCCGAAAAAGGCTGGTATTCTAATTAAGATTTATCATGAAGTTTTTGGCGATAGTCACCCTGTACTTTTGCCTAATGAAGCAAATTCAGGCTCAGTAATGCTGGCAGTTTAACAGGTGTAATAATAAACTGCAAGTTGACATGATGTCATTGTCCATAGGTCCCACATTGTGTGATTCTGCCATCATACTCTGATGCAGTATCATTACAAGAAAGACACTGAGGTTCGAGAGCATGTCTGAAGAAGGGCAGTGAAGCTCGTGAAGGGTCTAGAGGAAAAGTCCTATGAGGAGTGGGGTTGTTTAGCCTGGAGAAAAGGAGGCTTAGGGGAGACCTCATTGCTCTCCACAGCTACCTGACAGGATGTTGTAGCGAGGTGGGTGCTGGTCTTTTCTCCCAAGTAACAAGCGATAGCCCAAGAACAAGCAGCCTCAGGTAGCACCAGGCGAGGTTTAGATGGGATATTAGGAAAAATTTCTTCACCAAAAGGTTGTCAAGCATTGGAACAGGCTGCCCAAGGAAATGGTTAAGTCACCATCCCTGGAGGTATTTAAAAGACATGTAGACATGGTGCTTAGGGACATGGTTTAGTGATGGACTTGCCAGTGGTAGGTTAATGGTTGGACTCAATGATCTTAAAAGTCTTCTCCAACCTAAATTATTCTATGATTCTTTCATGCACATTCTGTAGAGATGTTGGCCCTTCTGCTCTCTTCCTATAATCTTCTGGCAGACTTCTAAATAGTAGCAATTTTTAGTCTAATGAGAAATGAAGTTAAATTATACCAGCTACCTTTTTTTTTTTTGATAAATAGCAAGCTTACACTAATTTAAAGATGTAGTTCCTGTTTTATCAATTCATGTAAATATGTAGTATATTTTAGTAGTATGTATGCATATGTAATACTTTATATGCATGCTTATGTTTAAGAGATTTTGCAAAGCAGACATAAATTTACTCAGGTGATTATCTAAGTTGTTGTGGACGTAACAGTTACAGTTTTCTCTGCTGGTAGTTTCCATTAATTTACAGCTCCTGTCTGTGAAGAAACAAGACAGCCCCTAGAGATGTGCTATCTGCTATGATCATAATACATGTATTAAGCTCATAGTTTTGTGTACAAGTTGCATCTTTTATAAATTGCATATTTTCTGTAAATTGCAATCTTTTCTTTAATCTCTTCTATGAAGACAATTGTTTGGTCACTTTTAGAATGCTTTAAGAAATTCATGCTGTTAAAAATGTCAGATTTAGATGAGATTTTAGTAAGCTTCTCCATACACAGGCACTTTAGAATAAAAAGGTCAAGTACATGTGTCCAAACTTGCTTTGAGCAATATTATTTGATGTTACATTTATGATTGAGATCGCAGAAGCACATGGGTTTTATATAGGTGTAATTACCCCACTGCAATGATTAATTATAGATGAAAGTAGGTGTCTCTTGAAGTAGACAGGAATCTTTTAAATATGAGACCCTTCATTTTCACATTGATGCTATTTCAGACAACTTCATTCACAAAACCATAAAAAAAAAGAATAAAATACTGTCTCTTAGGAACCATCACCTGTAACAGCATTTGTAGTTTTTTAATCCAGGAAAAACAAGTGTGCTACAACTGTGGACATTTGCATTTGCAAACTTAGTTTTTCTCTATGATAAAACCAATCAAACAAAAACAGAGTGGTTTGCCAACGTTTGGTGAATTAAAATCGCACAAAAGCATCTTTTAATAACTCCCTGCAAGGAGTAATATAAGGAAGGGGTTAGGTATCGTAAATTAATATCAGCCATTTGGAAAACGAGCTAGCTGCAGGAGCCTCCAAGTAAAGAAACAGGTGTGTTTCCTGTGGTTTTAGTTGAAAAGTACTTCTGAGTTACCATTACTATGGTATAGGAAGAGTAGTATATTTCATAGAATCACAGAATGGTTTGGGTTGGATGGGACCTTAAATATTATCTAGTTTTAACCCCCCTGCCATGTGCAGGGGCACCTTCCACTAGAGCAGGTTGCCGCAGCAGCTTCTTTTCTGTCCCTCTCCTGTTCGTAATCTCAAGTAGAGGTAATGATACTGAGGTATCCACATGTTTGAATAAGAGAGTTACTATGCTTCTTGTTATTTCAATTCAGCTGTAGCAAAAAGTAGAGGATAATTTTAAAATGCATCCTTATTACTAATCCAGTCTTTTCACACAGCAAAAGGAGTAGTCGATTTTCTCCATCAGTTTTATAAGTGACTGTTACGAAGACTGCCTATTCTTAACATCATCTGTAAGATTTTGTAGTTCAGTGTCTTGGCTAATTTTATTTTAAGGGGGGGGGAAAATCAATGGGAAACTGTAATCCTAACATGTTTCCCAAGGCTTACATAACTCTTAAGAAATACAAAGTGTTTTACAAACTGGCTTGCAAGCAACAAATCACTGGCCTTACAAACAATTAACAGTAACGTTGTCTTTATGTCATAGGTTTCTTCCATAAATCATATATGATAAATTATTTTTTCTGCTTGTTTTTTATTCATAATATTTTTCATTAATCTACAGTATATCTTTCCTCACAGAAATAGTTTCTTAAAAGCCACATATCACTTTAGTGAAGCTGCTGGAGGAACATGGTGTGTTAGTTCAATGCACATAGAATGCATTAATGACTATAAAATAAGGGATGCTCCATCTAGTACCCAGTTCCTCCTGCGTGTCTCTGGCCCAGGCACACAGCTGCTTTGGCAGACACAATTGCTGGTGATGTAGTGAGGAACTCTGTCCCTGTGAGGAACTGAGCTAAAATAGAGGATGGTGGAGAGGTTTCAGTAGGTGGATGACTGCAATCACTAAGCTAACTTAAACATTGGGGTTTTGAACCAGTGATTTGCACGGGATTGTTTGCTTATGTAGATAGCAGGTGGCTTACAAGTTTGTATTGGAGGTGTTGGGTTAAGGTAGAGTTGTATAAAAAGGCCTCTTTGATGGTGATCTCAGCATGTCCATACTGTTTTAAAATGTGGATTTAAGTGGAAATTCTGTGGTTTTGCAAATTGAGCTGTCTGTAGTGGTTGGTTTATGCATCTACATAATTGCACAGTTCAGGTAGGTGAGTGGTAATTATCTTGGATAGATCTAAATCACCATGAAGAAGTTTTGTAAAGAGGTTTTAAGTTATTTTGTTTTGGCCTCAATCACGTACCTTTGATCTACAAGTGGACCGCTGTGATTGTGATATCATGAAGCCTAACAAACAGCAAAGAATTATAAAACCTATATATTGACTTGCACGTTCAATCAACTTGTATATGATCTCAGCAGGAAATTCAAAACAAAAGCTAATTTATGGAAAAATATGTAGTTCTAATCACAGTTTAGCTCTGTGGGGTTCCAAATAACACACTGCAATCTCTACATGCAGTTGCTTTCATCTTACATTCCAGATTTGGTGACATTCCAAAAGTTCTTATCAAACCTTATTATCATCTTTTATTAAGGCTTATTGCATTTCTCCTCATTGCATGTTTGCTGTAATACTCTGTCATTCTTAATATGGAATTAAAAAGCTTTGATCTTTTCTAGCCAGTCATGAGATGGAAATATGCAACACCAGTAGTTCACTACATACTATAAAATCTCAGCTCGGTGTGTCCTTTGAACATCACCTTAATTGGCCCCTGTTTCTTTTTCCTTTGGTCCTTAAGTCTTTTAATCAGACATCACTTCTTTAGGCTATCAACATGCAAATAGGTTAAGCATGTTCATATAGTGCCACTTCACTATTATTATTAAATCCCTCAAGAGATTTGTGGGGTTCTGTTGCGTTTGGATTTGTTGGGTTGTTTTGTAATAAATAAGGCTTTTGAACTATAAAAATGGTTGGACCTGTTCATTGATGCTTTTGCCTAAGAAAGATGATTCCAATGAATTTTGAGACTTTACATGGACATTTCTTAACACTTCTTTTTTACGAGGGCTGCAATCTAAAGGATGTCGCCCTGAGCAAGACTTCAGTTGGACTTGTGGAACAAAAATAGAACAGATAAACACAAATGTGAGTCTCAGCTGTTTTCCAGAAAGTGACTTTAAGGAAGGAAAGGGAAGGAGTTAAAGATAGACAAGGAAGAAAGTAAAGAAATGCCTGAAGAAATACAGCGAAGTAATTTTCCTGCAGTCTCAACCTAGTCTTGAAAAGTGTAAATCAGGGTAGTTTTTTTTCTCCCCCGCAACACTTGACAACAAAATCATTGATTATGACTTTATTAGATAGAAACCCAAAATTTATGGAATGTTTTTCATGCATTTGCATGAACTAAAAGAGACAAAACAACCCTCGTCTCACAGGAGTCAGCAATTTAATATGCGCTTCCCCATCATTTCTGTACCTGTAATGATTTTTCACCATCTTGTTAACTGTGAACAACAACATCTGAAAAAAACAAAACAAAACAACCAACCAAACAGCAAAACAAAAACAAAACAAGCAAAAAAAAGCTCTGTTCAGGAGAAAGCCCAGCATAATACTAAAGGACTGTTTAGGTAACTCTGAAGGCTGTTACATAATGGAGAACATTGGGTGATCAACAGAATAAATATCTTATTTAAATAAGAGGCTATTGAATCTTTGTTTCTGTTTTAAGAAATCTGGGTTCTCCCTTAAGCTTTGACTGAGCCTCACATAATGCTGTTGACAGAGTTAGACCGTTATTATATAGAAGTCCCAGGCTTGACAGCTAAAATGAGACATCTAGCCATACAAGTTTTCAGAGGTATAAATGTTCCATTTTGGGGTGAATGTAGTAGAAATACTTACTCTAAGACTGCCATGCATCTTAACAATTCATATGCAACAATACTTTAAAATGGCATGTAATAATCTTTGATTAGTGGCAAAGAAAGTGAGCTTATCCATAGAAGATAGCTGATACATCTTTGTTGCTGTATTTTTTTCTAGGCAATTTTTTGTGATGTGTTTTGCAAATTCTTTGTTAAGAAAATATTCCAAAGGAAAATGAGGAGTAGAGTATAAAGGTTGGATTATTTTTTTTTTTTCAGGTGAAACAGTAAAATCAATGGACCCATTTAACAGTTCAGGATAAAAGGAAAGAGACTACACTTTTTCAGTTACTATATTGATCTTGATAGATATTGCTAAGTTTTCATATAATGCTATACTGATATGGTTTACATTCAAAATATAGGTTCAGAAACTTTTGTATGATGCTTCTGGTGGTGAACCCTTTGAGGGTGCTCAAAAGCATGCACTTTTAAGTTATTTTGAATTTAGAGATAACAGGCTTTTTGTTGATTTGAGAAAAACAGAAATAAAGAACTTGTCTAACTTTTAATTTGCTTTATTTGAAATTTTAATTAACTGTTTTTAATTCACTATTTGATCTACAGCAACATCCAAATCATACTATTATCTTAGAAAAAAGCAAATGAATGCAAATCACTGACAGTTGATTTGCACATCTTCTGGTCCACTCCAGGTCCTTCAGAATAAAATAGGTTTAGATTCTAATTATAGCTGCAAGAAAAATATATGGGAGATAATTTCAAAAACCACTTCAGTGTTCAAATATTTCATTTGAAAATGTATTGCCAACAGGGAGATGAACTAGAAGATAATCCTTCAACAAGATTGAGCAATAATTGCAATTTGCTTAGTTTAAATTATAATCTTTTTGCATTGCTTTAAATATAAATGATACTCACTTTTCCTTATGTGCAAGTGTGCATATATATTATTCTATTAATTCTAGGGAAGCAATTTTGTAAATCATGGTTTGAAAGCACCAGGACCCAGAAATACGTAGCAGTCCTGGAAAATTGGTTCAGTATCTTAGCAAGAAGCTCCTCTTAAAACACAGCTTCATGAATAATAAGACTTGATTACCATACCTTGTAAAACACATGGGAGAAAGGGAAGAGGGTCATCAACATCATTCAGCTCCTCTTGACAACTTTCCCCACAATGTAGGGTTCTTTATGTTTATAGAACATAACGCCATACACCTTCTCCAGAGGTCTTGGGGAGATGCTTGCTACTTAGACATAGCTGCTGTTTTTCAATTTCTGCTGTCAAGTGTTAATTTTCATCTGTTGTTACACTAGAAAGAGCTGGAGGGACACTGGAAGTCCATTTCCCAATTCAGACAACTCTGTTTCTGTTTATTTCCACTTAAAGGAATCCTTCTGTCTGTGAATTATTTTTCCCCTGAAATGTGTTCTGTCATTTTTAGAACTTTCACTGCAAAAACAAGTTTACCGAATTCAGAATGGAAGGTGATGAATTACTGACACTTCTGACCAGTACTTCAGAGGCTTGAGACTCAGACTTCAGTTACCTCTCCAATTACTGTAGGGCTGCTTCTCTGAATAAACCCTGTGCTTATATGCATATGGTTTTGCTTGTTTATCTTATCACCTGCATCTTTAATGTTTTCACTTGCATAGCTCAAATTTTGTTTGCTATGCCCTTCGTTTTTCATATTTTCATGAGCCTATTTGTCACTTATAGTACTTTAAAAAAAAAGGATGTGTTTGATCCTGGTGAATTATGATAGAGAAGCCCTTGAATTTTGACCAGCACAGGAAATAAGTTTCTCTGGTTTTTACTGCATATTGCTGCTCTTCCTACAAAGAAAAAAAGTATTCTTTCTTTCTGATAGCAATCATAAACCCTAGCATTGTATGTATATTCACATCTGTGTCCAAATATTGTTTTCTGTGCAGAACTACATCCTAGATGCTGGAGGATGCTAACATCGAATTTCTTTATCAACTACCTGTCCCTGTCCTCTTACCATTCAAGTGTTTTGAGGAGATGGAAAAAAAAATCCAGACAAGACCAGTTTTTGCTAAATGGAGAAACAGCTACTTAAATTGCTTTTCTGTTAACAGTTCTTTTTTGTGCCTCTCATAACTTTGGCAGAAGAGAGCTTTGAGGTAGTGAGCAAGGCAGCAAAGAGAAAACACTCCTCAGTCGAGTGCAGCAGGTAGTTGTCAGCTCTCATAGTTCTAGTTCTGCCACATAGTTACATAAATTACCCTGTCTTACCACGTACTAATAAAGGGACTGATTTCTTTTTGGATTGCTGAAGAAAGTCCTGAGGAGGGTTTTGGAGTGATAATACAGTATGTTCGCTCACGAACAAGTTTCTTGTAAAGAGAATGCATGAAGTACAGCAATACTAGCCTGAGAAAGGAGCATGCAAGACAAATGAGCTGGCAACTTTAAAAGAATGAAAAGGCCTGATAGCAGCAACTTCTTGAAGCATATTAGTGTAAAATGTTTTACACAGTGTAATCTAGTCGTAATACTTTTTAAAGTGTTTTGCTGTGAAATGTATTCTTATTTGCTGTTTTAAGTATTGAGTGGAAATGAAGGTCTCATGCACTTGATTACAAACCAAAATAAGTAGACCTCAAGTACACAGTAAAAGGTAAGATCAACGAGGCTTGACTAAACAGTTTAAGGTGGATCAGAAAACCTTCAGTGAACTACATGGTAACAGATGGTAAGATTACCTGATAGCCTGTAACAAATGATAGCATTTTTGTGTTAACATCAATGCTACTGTAGGTATAAGTGCACTCTAATCTGAGCTCTGAATCTTATCTTTTGACTCCCTCAGTCCATTTGGCATGTTCTGCTTTGCAGAAATATGGGAGGGAGGAGATGTTGGAGAAAGCTCAACTGTTGGTTTGCTTACTGCTCATATGTTTGAGATTTGTTCTGGAGAATTCAGCCATATCAACCGGCACCACCTAGACACTGATGCTATGTTCATGCCAAGAGCAGAGCACATCCTAGAGGTCTTTCTCCTCTCTGATGTCTCTCCTTTCTACTCTGTTAGAGGGAACAGAGTCCTTACCATTTAAACTACCACCACGCTGTAAAAAGCTGGCCATAATGCTGACAATTTGACCAACAGCAATACAAATACCACCTTAAACAACTCTGTCAGTCCCAAGGTAAAATGCTGTCATAAGTCTAGCGAGTGAAGATGTGTTGGTGGCTAGAGATTGCTTTGCAGAGTAGAGCTGGGGACTGAAACAGTAGAATAGGCAGAGGATATCATAGAATCATACAATAGTTAGGGTTGGAAAGGGCCTTAAGATCATCTAGTTCCAACGCCCCTGCCATGGGCAGGGACACCTCCCACTACACCATGCCACCCAAGGCTCTGTCCAACCTGGCCTAGAACACCACCAGGGATGGAGCATCCACAACTTCCCTGGCCAACCCATTCCAGTGCCTCACCACCCTAACAGTAAAGAATTTCTTCCTTATATCCAATCTAAACTTCCCCTGTTTAA